>JAQNDB010003530.1:0-28847 GCA_029204045.2 Tillandsia leiboldiana | reverse complement strand
TATTGATTTGAGCACCCCGACTCAACGGTCGAGCTTTTTGAGGAGAAAAGCTGTGGACACGGCGTACTTTTGATTTACAGCGAGTTCGGGATGTTCCCGGACTGACGCGGAGGACCCGGAGGCAAAAAGTGAGTCGTAACTGGCATTTTTTGAGCCGGTATTTGATTTGAGCACCCCGACTCAACGGTCGAGCTTTTTGAGGAGAAAAAGCTGTGGACACGCGTACTTTTGATTTACAGCGAGGTTCGGGAGGTTCCGGACTGACGCTGAGGACCCGGAGGCAAAAAGTGGTCGGAACTGGCATTTTTTGAGCCGGTATTTGATTTGAGCACCCCGACTCAACGTTGAGCTTTTGAAGAGAAAAAGCTGTGAGCGCGTGTACTTTGAATTACAGCGGAGCTCGGGAGGTTCCGGGCAGCGGCGGAGGGCCCGAGGGCAAAAAGTGAGTTGGAGTTGGTTTTTGGAATTACGTTAATTAAGTTAATTAATTTATATTTAAAGCTTTTGCTTTATAAAACCCCTCCCCTCCACCTCTGTAGCAAAGGAAAAAGAGAAAGAAAGAAAGAAAAGGAAATTAGAAAAGAGAGAAGAAAAGAAGAGAGGAAGGCTTTGGAAAAAGAAACTCAACTTGGGCGTTTTCTTCTCCGAGCGTGGACATGGAGCCGAGCGAGGACCGGCGTGCCGCGAAGAGGTTGGATTTATTTTATTTTATTCTTTTCTCTCGTTTCTTCCTCCCCGTGGCGGAGCCTGCGGACTGTCTGTCCGGGTTGTTTGCGAGGCTGCGCGAGTCGCGCGCGCGCGTTTCGGCGGCGCGTGAATAGGGGGGCGCGGCGGCCGTGGTGCGCAGGGGCGCTTGCGCGCATGCGCGCCGGGCTGCCTGGGGGCCGCGCGGCCCTGCAGGCCGCGCGCTGGGTGCCCCGCGGCACTGCAGGGGTGCCGCGCGGGCAGCCCCTGGCCGCGCTCGGCCTGGCAGGGCCGGCGGGGCGCGCGACCCGGCAGGGGTGCCGCGCGGGCAGCCCTGGGCCGCGCGGCCTGGCAGGCCGCGCGGCGCGCGGCACTGCAAGGTGCCGCGCGGCGGCCTTGGGGCCGCGCGGCCCTGCAGGCCGCGCGCGGGGCGCGCGGCACTGCAGGCGTGGGCCCGGGCGCGGGGCGGGCATCCTGTGCCGCGCGGCGCCTGCAGGCCGCGCCCTGGGGGGGCGCGCGGCCCTGCAGGGCCCCGCGCGGACGCCCAGTGCCGCGCGGGCCTGCGGGCCGCGCCCGTGGCGCGGCGGCCCTGCAGGGGCCCCGCGCGGGCGGCCCTGTGCCGCGCGGGCCTGCGGCCGCGCCCGTGGGCGCGCGGCCCTGCAGGGGCCCGCCGGGGCGCCCTGTCGCGCGGGCCCTGCGGGCCGCGCCCGTGGGCAGGCCGCGCCCGTGCGGCGGCGGGCCCTGCAGGGGCCCGCGCGGGCGCCCTGTGCCGCGCGGCGCCTGCAGGCCGCGCCCGTCGGCGCGCGGCCCTGCAGGGGCCCCGCGCGGGCGGCCCCTGTGCCGCGCGGGCCTGCAGGCCGCGCCCGTGGGCGCGCGGCGCTGCAGGGGCCCCCGCGCGGGCGGCCTTGTGCCCCGGGGCCTGCAGGCCGCGCCCGTGGGCGCGCGGCCCTGCAGGGGCCCCGCGCGGGCGCCCCTGTGCCGCGCGGTGCCTGCAGGCCCGCGCCCTTGGGCGCGCGGCGCTGCAGGGGCCCGCGCGGGCGGCCTTGTGCCGCGCGGGCCTGCATGCCGCGCCCGTGGGGCGCGCGGCCCTGCAGGGGCCCCGCGCGGGCGGCCTTGTGCCGCACGGGCTTGCTGGGCGCCGCGCGGGCGGCTGGGCCAGCGCCGCGCGGCTGTGTCTTGGGGCCGTGCAGCTGCGCCGCATTGCCCGCGCAGGCTGCGACGTCGGCGACGCGCCGCGGCGTGTGTGCGCGATGGTTTTTCCCGCGCGACGCGCGGCATTTCTCGTCGCCGATGGTTTCTTTCGCCTTTGTGGGCGCGGTTGTAGCCGCATGTTTTCTGATCCCGGTCCCTCTTCTTATCTCGCAGTTGTGGCATAGTGTTAGCTTCTCACGTGGCCGGTGGCGCGTGTTTTGCCGCGTGGAGCTGCGGGATCGCATCGGGACCTCCGTTTGGCGCACGGTTTTTCGCGGATGGATCGCAGGTGGGTTGGTTTCTCCCAATGAACTACGGATTGCCCTTTATGCTTCCGAATGCAAAGGTATCGTATCCTTACTATCAGGTAATTGCGGAACAGTCGTGTAAGTCGAGGGTTGTCGTTTCCGACTTGGACACGAGTGTTAGTAGCATTGTTAGAGTATACGAGTTGTCACTGGCTGAGTTACCAGACGAGTGGATACCACTGGCAGAGTTACCAGATGGGTATAGATCACTGGCTGAGTTACCAGATGAGTAGATACCACTGGCAGAGTTACCAGATGGGTATAGATCACTGGCTGAGTTACCAGATGAGTAGATACCACTGGCAGAGTTACCATATGGGTATAAATCACTGGCTGAGTTACCAGATGAGTAGATACCACTGGCAGAGTTACCAGATGGGTATAAATCACTGGCTGAGTTACCAGATGAGTAGTTACCACTGGCAGAGTTACCAGATGGTATTAATCACTGGCTGAGTTACCAGATAGGTAAGTATCACTGGCCGAGTTACCAGAGAGATAGTTATGCCCTGGCCGAGTCACCAGGTGGTTACTAGAAGGGATTGAGGTGGCCTTCTAGTGTCTTGTAGAGTTCTAGCAGTCCCAGTGCGGGGGCGGAAACTATGGGCGCCTAAGCCTACAGCCCGTTCTTGTTTGATAAGGGCTGTAGGGGGCGCAGACGTTCGTAGTTTCCAAGCCTCCCATGAGAGAGACTGAGAACTTACTTCCAGCATTGCATTGAGACATGTAGCGATAGATTCATTTCCAGTTATCTATCTATCTATCTATCTATCTATCTATCTGTGTTTTTGTCTCCAGCAGACTGAGTGGGGTGTACCGTGGGTTTTAGCTTTGGTGCCCACTGAGATCTTGGCTGTTGCAGTAGATCTCACACCCGCTGTGATGACAGGTGTTCCTGAGGCGACCGTTCCAGGTTTGGCTCATTCGGAGCTTTCTGACCGAGGTATGTGCGTGGCTGGCTAGCTCCTACCCGAGTCGGTGGTGTCGGTGTAGTGTCTCTTGTACTTTTTAGTTTCCACTTTTGTTCTTATGTTGTGGGTGCTGGTGGACGGGTGTACTTGGACTTTTCACCGCTTAGTGTTTCAGCTTCCTTTCAGCTCTGATACTTGTTAGCTATAGATCTCTTTGCAGGTTAGACGCTTCGTCTGTACGGCAGTTTCCGTACAGACGGCGGATCTGTTGGCGAGCCCGGGTCGCAGTTCGACCCCGCGGGGCGTGACAGATTAGGTGGTATCAGAGCCTAGGAATATAGGTCGTTGGGGACTTAGAGACCCTAGGCTTTTGGTTGGACAGTGGGAAGACTGTCGTGTGAGACGTGACCTTAGCGAGAGTCTTGTCTGAGGGTGTACCTCCCCCTGAGGATTGGGGTGAGTGACCTCGCATGTTATTTCTCTAAAGGTGATTGTGTTGGCTGCAGACAGCATAATGCTTTAGAAAGGTTAACATGTTTAGACTTTCGTTTGTTTGGGTCGAGAGAGTCTTGGTCCTAATGTTTGTCTGTTGCAGTGGTTTTTGGATGCTTCCGAGACGCCGTGCAGCGGCGAGGGCGTGTTTGACCTGGGATGAGAGGCTTGAGAGATCCAGGCTCAAGCAGTCCTGGTATTTGAGGCGTTATGGCGCCAGGAGGAGAGAGCATGGAGCGTGTGATGCACATGCTTGGACCGAGAGCATCTCCCGGAGTATCGTCAGTAGTACCTCCGGCCGCGACTTTGTCGATTTCTGTTCCTGATCGCACCATTGATGGTGCGGAAGCAGCGAGAGGTTACTGATAGGTTGTGTACCGCATCCAGTTCCATCCCTTGTAGATTTCGGGGACCGAGTTGGAGCCGTGAGAGGCCGAGAACTGGAACGCTGTTATGGAGGATTTGTTCATCCAGGATAAGCATCAGGGCGCTTGGTTATGTACTTTTCTTTGGGACGCCAAGAGAACTGGTGGCGTCGGATTCGTCTTGTTGGACCATCGGGAGCGCAGTTGATGTTCTGGGGTGAGTTTCTGTGACGGTTGAGCGGTGTATCCCTGGTCGCCCAGGATGAGGCTTAGAGGTTGGTTGTGTTCGAGTGGGAACCGCCTCAAGATGACTATCTCTTTGTGCATTTTCGGCGATTGCCGACCTTGGATGCAGTGAGCGTTCATGCTCGATGGTTTGACTGTGGATCAGTGACCCCGTCCGAGGGAAACGGTGAGCGGGGGATCAGCTTCGGAGTGAGAGCTCCGGCATCGCCGATTTTGCGATAGTCGCGTGTTTCGAGGTTGCCATGATTCCACCCACAGGATCATGGGTCTCAGAAGAGACTGAGACCAGGAGGCTCTCGACAGTGCTCGCTTCAGCAGCAGTGCCAGGATGTGAGTTCCCCTTTTGCATGGGCCGCTTTCATCGCCAGGGTTGTGGGTCGCGTCTCACCTGGTGTGGCCGTCGGGTTAGAGCATGCTTTATGCCAACGCCGTGTGTGCGTTTCGGTAAAGCGGGGGTACCTTCGTGTGGGCCAGTGTCGGGACTGATGGTTTTGCACGTTTGGATCAATTTTCAGATCACGTGAAGCACGTGGACGAGTGCTGCCTGTCATGCCAGTGCAACTAGGACCTTGGATTGATCATTGAGATGTTAGTCCTATATCAGTGCTGAGGTGTTGATACGAGGTTGGATAGGAATCGGTCGTCCCAATTTATGCTATCAGGGATTGTCGAGAGAGAAGACATTGACCCTCCGTAGACCTGGTCAGGAGGAGTGTATTTTTATAGCATGCGATGAGATATTTGATGCCCTGGCTGAGTTACCAGGAGGTTACCTGCCCCTGGCTGAGTTACCAGGAGGTTACTTGCCCCTGGCCGAGTTACCAGGTGGTTGATGCCCCTGGCCGAGTTACCAGGTAGTTACTTGATTGGGACTGAGATCGAGACAGTCATTGACGTGGTTTGGAAACCGCGCCAACTTCGACAGCACCTCGTGGAGTATCAACCGTGAGACAGAGAGAGCTGTGAGCGCAGCTGCGAGATTTGACGGATCGAGAGGTCTCTGAGACCTAGTACCTCGTCGTGGAATACGACAGTGAGGATCCAGGCGGTTGTTACACTGTGGTGATGTCACGTTGTGGGTACACAACCGTGTGAGTTCTTGTAAGGTTCGAACTTGATTAGTCTCACCTTGTGCTTGGGCAGATGCCTTCGAGTGATTGATATCTTTATGGAACCTTACAGCCTAGGGCTGTGCCTGGATACTGATCCGGAATCAGTAGGGCAGTTTGAGCGGTTTGCGTGGTCAAGTAGATTGACTAATGCCCTACTGATTTGAGAGCTGTGTTTTTCCCTGTTTCACTGGACGGGTTGGTGGTGTTACCGTCGTGGGTTTTTGCTTACCTCCAAAGCGACTTGGAGCTTGAGGGGCTCTTGAGGTTAGTGCTACAACTTCTAAGGAGGAAGAAGTTGGTTGCCAAGCTTTGAGAGTTGCACTTCGACATCGAGGATTTTGTGTTTGGGCCTTGTGTTTTAGCCGCTTGAGTGACAGAGGATATGAGGTGTATTGAGGCAAAGCTGAGGAGGATACCAGCTTTGATCCGGATATTGCCGTGATAGAGAGGTCATGGAATTGTTCAGAACCCTCGAACCTAAAGTGCTTGGACACTCAGGAGGTCAGGTTGAGGTAACGCCGGTGTTAGATTTTGCAAGGATGTATGATTGCTTTATCCCGGCGAGGACATTTTGTTCAGTATGCCCTGTTTAGGCGAGCTGTGTAACCCTGGGAATTGAGTGCCAGAATCGAGAGAAGGTTCTCGAGGTTGAAGTTTTTCCCCTGTCAAGGGAGGTGATCCATGTTTTGTGGAACTGGAGCTTTGGTGGCTATGAAGGATCTGAGGAGTTTTGCCTTAAGGAGGCTTGAACTTCGGTTTTTGAGATCTCGAACCAAGGGAGACTACCAGCCTGAGAGTTATATATAGAAACGAGTTATGCGCGTTGTGGATCCTCGAGCTGTGATCAGGCTGGATGAGGCCTATTTGAACCCCGCAAGTTTTGTTTTGCTTTCCCTTCCTTGGTGATGGACGAGGACTGCGTTATCCTCATCGACCGATGCGATTCTTGTTGGTGAAACCAAAGAATTTTGCAGTCGAATCATACCTTTGGGGAAGGTTCAGTGTTGTCAGCATGAGGAATGTGAGTGACCACTTGAGAGCCTTGGGCATCTGAGGATCTTCTATCCCTTTTGTTTTTGATTTACCCTCCTAAGTATGGATTTGTTGGATTTCGAGGACGAAACCCTTTTAAGGGGGGGAGAGTGTAGAACACCGGGATTTGGATGACGCACCGACCTTGCAGGATGGTGTGGTGCGGAGGAATTTGCCTTGGATGTGTCCCACTTGTGTTTTCAGCGGAGTTCAGGTTGATTTGGATCCCCGTGGAAGCCTCTGCTTGTTTCGGGCTTTGTACGCGTTAGGTGACTGGTACGGGAAGCGCCGACACCGCTTTGGGTTGCAGAAAAATTGGGAAACACTTGGAGCAGGTGTACTTTTGATTTACAGCGAGGTTCGGGAGGTTCCGGACAGACGCGGAGGACTCGGAGGCAAAAAAGTGAGTCGGAACTGGCATTTTTGGAGCCGGTATTTGATTTGAGCACCCCGACTCAACGGTCGAGCTTTTTGAGGAGAAAAAGCTGTGGACACGCGTACTTTTGATTTACAGCGAGGTTCGGGAGGTTCCGGACTGACGCGGAGGACCCGGAGGCAAAAAGTGAGTCGGAACTGGCATTTTTTGAGCCGGTATTTGATTTGAGCACCCCGACTCAACGGTCGAGCTTTTTGAGGAGAAAAAGCTGTGGACACGCGTACTTTTGATTTACAGCGAGGTTCGGGAGGTTCCGGACTGACGCGGAGGACCCGGAGGCAAAAAGTGAGTCGGAACTGGCATTTTTGGAGCCGGTATTGGATTTGAGCACCCCGACTCAACGGTTGAGCTTTTTGAGGAGAAAAAGCTGTGGACACGCGTACTTTTGATTTACAGCGAGGTTCGGGAGGTTCCGGACTGACGCGGAGGACCCGGAGGCAAAAAGTGAGTCGGAACTGGCATTTTTGGAGCCGGTATTTGATTTGAGCACCCCGACTCAACGGTTGAGCTTTTTGAAGAGAAAAAGCTGTGAGCGCGTGTACTTTGGAATTACAGTGGAGCTCGGGAGGTTCCGGGCAGCGGCGGAGGGCCCGAGGGCAAAAAGTGAGTTGGAGTTGGGTTTCTGGAATTAAGTTAATTAAGTTAATTAATTTTATTTAAAGCTTTTGCTTTATAAAACCCCTCCCCTCCACCTCTGTAGCAAAAAGGAAAAGAGAAAGAAAGAAAGAAAAGGGAAATGAGAAAAGAGAAGAAGAAGAAGAAGCAGAGGAAGGCTTTGGAAGAAGCAACTCTTGGGCGTTTTCTTCTCCGAGCGTGGACATGGAGCCGAGCGAGGACCGGCGTGCCGCGAAGAGGTTGGATTTATTTTATTTTATTCTTTTCTCTCTTTTCTTCTCCCCGTGGGCGGAGCCTTGCGGACTTGTCGTCCGGGTTGTGGCGAGGCTGCACGAGTCGCGCGCGCGCGTTTCGGCGGCGCGTGAATGGGGGGCGGCGGCCGTGCGCAGGGGCGCTTGCGCGCTGCGCGCCGGGCTGCCTTGGGGGCTGCGCGGCCCTGCAGGCCGCGCGCTGGGCGCGCGGCACTGCAGGGGTGCCGCGCGGGCAGCCCCTGTGCCGCGCGGCCTGGCAGGCCGCGCGGGGCGCGCGACCCGGCAGGGGTGCCGCGCGGGCAGCCCCTGTGCCGCGCGGCCTTGCAGGCCGCGCGGGGCGCGCGGCACTGCAAGGTGCCGCGCGGGCGGCCTTGGGGCCGCGCGTCCCTGCAGGCCGCGCGCGGGGCGCGCGGCACTGCAGGGGTGCCGCGCGGGCATCCCCTGTGCCGCGCGGGCCTGCGGGCCGCGCCCGTGGGCGCGCGGCCCTGCAGGGGCCCCGCGCGGGCGGCCCTGCGGGCCGCGCCCGTGGGCGCGCGGCCCTGCAGGGGCCCCGCGCGGGCGGCCCTGTGGTGCGCGGGCCTGCCGGCCCTGCAGGGGCCCCGCGCGGGCTGCCCGGTGCCGCGCGGGCCTGCGGGCCGCGCCCGTGGGCGCGCGGCCCTGCAGGGGCCCCGCGCGGGCGGCCCGGTGCCGCGCGGGCCTGCGGGCCGCGCCCGTGGGCGCGCGGCCCTGCAGGGGCCCCGCGCGGGCGGCCCGGTGCCGCGCGGGCCTGCGGGCCGCGCCCGTGGGCGCGCGGGCCCTGCAGGGGCCCCGCGCGGGCGGCCCTGTGCCGCGCGGGCCTGCAGGCCGCGCCCGTGGGCGCGCGGCCCTGCAGGGGCCCCGCGCGGGCGGCCTTGTGCCGCGCGGGCCTGCAGGCCGCGCCCGTGGGCGCGCGGCCCTGCAGGGGCCCCGCGGGGGCGGCCTTGTGCCGCGCGGGCCTGCAGGCCGCGCCCGTGGGCGCGCGGCGCTGCAGGGGCCCCGCGCGGGCGGCCTTGTGCCGCGCGGGCCTGCAGGCCACGCCCGTGGGCGCGCGGCGCTGCAGGGACCCCGCGCGGGCGGCCTTGTGCCGCGCGGGCCTGCAGGCCGCGCCCGTGGGCGCGCGGCCCTGCAGGGGCCCCGCGCGGTCGGCCCTGTGCCGCGCGGGCCTGCAGGCCGCGCCCGTGGGCGCGCGGCGCTGCAGGGGCCCCGCGCGGGCGGCCTTGTGCCGCGCGGGCCTGCAGGCCGCGCCCGTGGGCACGCGGCCCTGCAGGGGCCCCGCGCGGGCGGCCCTGTGCCGCGCGGGCCTGCAGGCCGCGCCCTTGGGCGCGCGGCGCTGCAGGGGCCCCGCGCGGGCGGCCTTGTGCCGCGCGGGCCTGCATGCCGCGCCCGTGGGCGCGCGGCCCTGCAGGGGCCCCGCGCGGGCGGCCTTGTGCCGCACGGGCATGCTGGGCGCCGCGCGGGCGGCTGGGCCAGCGCCGCGCGGCTGGGTCTTGGGGGCCGTGCAGCTGCGCCGCATTGGCCGCGCAGGCTGCGACTCGGCGACGCGCCGCGATGTGTGTGCGCGATGGTTTTTCCGCGCGACGCGCGGCATTTCTCGTCGCCGGATGGGTTTCTTTCGCCTTTGTGGGCGCGGTTGTAGCCGCATGTTTTCTGATCCCGGTCCCTCTTCTTATCTCGCAGTTGTGGCATAGTGTTAGCTTCTCACGTGGCCGGTGGCGCGTGTTTTGCCGCGTGGAGCTGCGGGATCGCATCGGGACCTCCGTTTGGCGCACGGTTTTCGCGGATGGATCGCAGGTGGGTTGGTTTCTCCCAATGAACTACGGATTGCCCTTTATGCTTCCGAATGCAAAGGTATCGTATCCTTACTATCAGGTAATTGCGGAACAGTCGTGTAAGTCGAGGGTTGTCGTTTCCGACTTGGACACGAGTGTTAGTAGCATTGTTAGAGTATACGAGTTGTCACTGGCTGAGTTACCAGACGAGTGGATACCACTGGCAGAGTTACCAGATGGGTATAGATCACTGGCTGAGTTACCAGATGAGTAGATACCACTGGCAGAGTTACCAGATGGGTATAAATCACTGGCTGAGTTACCAGATGAGTAGTTACCACTGGCAGAGTTACCAGATGGGTATTAATCACTGGCTGAGTTACCAGATAGGTAAGTATCACTGGCCGAGTTACCAGAGAGATAGTTATGCCCTGGCCGAGTCACCAGGTGGTTACTAGAAGGGATTGAGGTGGCCTTCTAGTGTCTTGTAGAGTTCTAGCAGTC
The DNA here is from genome assembly GCA_029204045.2 of Tillandsia leiboldiana. Lineage (NCBI taxonomy): Eukaryota > Viridiplantae > Streptophyta > Magnoliopsida > Poales > Bromeliaceae > Tillandsia > Tillandsia leiboldiana. The sequence goes on along the minus strand of JAQNDB010003530.1, from coordinate 18,913 downwards.
CCAGTGCGGGGGCGGAAACTATGGGCGCCTAAGCCTACAGCCCGTTCTTGTTTGATAAGGGCTGTAGGGGGCGCAGACGTTCGTAGTTTCCAAGCCTCCCATGAGAGAGACTGAGAACTTACTTCCAGCATTGCATTGAGACATGTAGCGATAGATTCATTTCCAGTTATCTATCTATCTATCTATCTATCTATCTATCTGTGTTTTTGTCTCCAGCAGACTGAGTGGGTGTACCGTGGGTTTTAGCTTTGGTGCCCACTGAGATCTGGCTGTTGCAGTAGATCTCACACCCGCTGTGATGACAGGTGTTCCTGAGGCGACCGTTCCAGGTTTGGCTCATTCGGAGCTTTCTGACCGAGGTATGTGCGTGGCTGGCTAGCTCCTACCCGAGTCGGTGGTGTCGGTGTAGTGTCTCTTGTACTTTTTAGTTTCCACTTTTGTTCTTATGTTGTGGGTGCTGGTGGACGGGTGTACTTGGACTTTTCACCGCTTAGTGTTTCAGCTTCCTTTCAGCTCTGATACTTGTTAGCTATAGATCTCTTTTGCAGGTTAGACGCTTCGTCTGTACGGCAGTTTCCGTACAGACGGCGGATCTGTTGGCGAGCCCGGGTCGCAGTTCGACCCCGCGGGGCGTGACATTGAGACTCTTTTGGCCTATGTTAGTTTCGAGGACGAAACTTTCTTTTAGTGGGGGAGGATGTGAAGACCCGGATCTTTGTGGTCATTACAGTGTGATCGATAGCTTGTGGAGGCCTATTTCTGTGGATAGTGTTGATTGCGTGCAAATCGGACCCAAGAAACGGACTCAGTGCGAGAAATGGATCAAGATTGCCTAATGTGGAGTTTCGCCAAAAATTAGAAATTGAATCTTGCAAAACAGACTTCGTATTTGGATTCAGTGCGGAAAAACGATGAAAATCGGCTATTTGGTTGTATTTTTCGGAGTCCGGATGAGCGAAAACGAGCAACCGAAAGTTCGGGGGTTTTTCGGGCGCAGGGGAAGGCCGTGGACCGGGGGTGCCACGTGTCGGCACCCCATTGGGCCGGTGTTGAAGCGCGGTCCAGTGGGTTTGCGGGATGACGCGTGGCGGGCCGTGGTTGGGCCCGCCGCCGCGCGCACGTGGGCGCGCTGCGCGGTCCCCGCGCGTGGGGACACGCGGCGCGCGCTCGTTGGTGGCGCCGTGGCCACCCGGATCAAGCCGCGTGGCTTGATCCGGGCGGCTCGTCCCGGGCGACGTGGCGGCCCGGATGGCCGCCACGTGTCCGGCCCGCCAGGCCGAGCGGGCCGGGCCCGCACTGTAGTTGCAGGGGGAGAGGGAGGGGATTATTTAGTGTTTTCTTCCTCTTCTTCTTCTTCTTCTTCTTCCTCCTCCTTCTTCCTCCTTGGACCAGGGATTTTGGGGGACTCCAGGCAGAGCTGCACCAGCAACCCTACTTCATCTTCATCACCATGGATGGGCCATTGGAGCTCCATGATCATCATTTTCCCCTTGATGGAGCACAAGCACCATTGCTGGATTTTCGGAGCTCCACCGTCGCAGTTTAGTACGAAAATTCCCCAGGCTTCATTTCTTGGAATTTAGAGCTCATTCTTGGTTCTACATTTTCAGAAGAGGTAAGTCTACAATATTTGTATTCAACTCTCCCCTCAGATCTCATGTTTTTACAAAGTTTTAATGCCATCTTTGGAACCCTTCATTTCAGTCTGGAATCCTGTACAATCCTCAGTGTTTTGGCCTTTCTGGGCAGTAGGAATGGAATATTTGGATGATTTTTGTGGGGAAATTTCCAGGACTCGAAGATCTACAATATTGATATGTATCATTGTCCCCGGACCTGAGTTTTTATTAGGGTTTATGCATGATCTTTGGAGCACCTTGCTGCATTCGTGTACAGGTGGAACTTAGTTGATAGTTCAAAGTGTTTATGGGTTTTCTCCTTCATCCGAGCATGAAATTGCTGTTCTTTAGCTCAATTTGTATCTACTCTCGACAAGGAATCCAATGGTACCTCTCTTGCAGGATTTGGAGCACGTTTGATTAGGTAACTTTAATGATCTTTCCAAGTGCTATTATATGGATTACTGCAGTCCCTGTTTTAGTTTTGATTTGAGCAATCCACCTTGGAATGCAGATAACTTTGTGGATATAAGGTCTTTTTCAGCAATTCAAGTTGAAACTTCTTCTTAACTTCAAGGTGAACAAATTCTCTTTTGTGATCTGTGGATAAATTCCTTTGGAAAATCCTCTAATTAAGCTTGGAAATGCTAGCAAGTTTATGTTAACAGTTTTTGGGCAGCATTGTGATTTTTGCTTCATTTGAATGTTAAGGGAAATTAATGGTGGATTTTTGGGGACTTGAAGACATTTGTATGAAAGAGGAGATCTTTGTTTTACTGTTGGAGACTTCATTTTGAGGTATTTGAGGTTGCACATACTTTTTATTTAACCTTGTTGCACTTGCTGAAATTCTGGAATTTGAGTGCGTAGTGTGCATTGTTTCTGCGATTGCGCCCAATCCATGAGGCGGATTTGGATGATTTTTACGGTATCGGACTCCTGGGAGGATAAGGATTACTCACGCCAAAATTCAGCCAGATCGGGCATCGGATCGTCAAGATTCAGGTGGGTGGTTGTGCTTTGCCGAAAACATCGATTTACCCACTCGGACTATTGGTTTCCCTCATGGCATTGTGGTTGATGTTCTCTTCCCCTTGGTGTGATGTGTTTGGATATCCATGTTTAGATTAAGTTAATTGATCCTCATTGTATACATAAGTGAATGAATAGTTTGATTGATGTTGCATTATCTCATATGAATTTCATTATAAGTGATCATCCTTAAACCTATGTTATGTGAGAGTAATTGGAAAATTAATCTTTAACCTACGCCTTGTGATGAATGGTTAACCTAATCATGGTGAATGATGGTGATAGTTATATGTGAATGGTTGGTGGATTTATGTGAGGACTTGATGGGATTATGTGACAAGTGCTTGGTAGCTTATGTGAGAATAATTAATTGATTGATCTTCGATCTAGCTTATGTGAAAATGGGTGTTGATGTTGATTGTTGATCTAGTGATGTGCGAATGATCTATGCTTTTGATTCCTAATTCATTCATGAAAAGACGGTCATCATTGTGAGTTTGGGCCTATTCCTTATAAGACTAAGCTTTGATAATGATTCTTAATTCCCCAAATGGGATTGGATGTTGTTGGTAGATCCTATGGTCAATCCTAAGTGATATCAATAAAAGTTGTTGAACCTTACTCTATTCATTGGTGATAGTGGATTGAATGCCCATATTCAAGTAATGTTAAATGATCTGTGGCAAGTCTATATGTGAATGGATGGTTCATATGAGGGCGGTTAGTGGTTTGTGTGAGAATAGCTGACTACTTTAATCTTGATCTATCTATGTGAGATTCACTCTTATGGAATTGATGATTGTCGGTTATCTCCTGATTCATGATTAGATGAAAACCATGATGGATACTATTCTCTCTTTATTTTCAAATGTGAAAGGTGCATACTTGTGTAGACTTGATGTATGATATGTTAATATCCAATTCTTTTATGAGATTGATTATGTATTTTGGATAGCATGCTCTAATAAATGTAAGAACATCGACACCTGTTTACTTTATATCATCTTGGGACATCTTATGCATGTATAGAGACCGGCTTATGGCAGCTTGGTACAGTGGATATTCATGAGATAGAATACCTGAAATCATGTTATTAAGTAAAGGACTTTTGCATGCTTGTATGGTCACCTAGATAGGCCACCTTTTTCTGCTACACTATCATGCTGGAATTGACTTAGGAGAAACCATGCTTTTTATTCTTTCTCCTGTGGTCTAGTCTTAGGGGATAGTGTGCTCGGGTTCGAGCGGGGTCTGGGATAGTGTAGTCAGATGTTCAGAGTTTGGGACAGATGGGGATTGATGGTTGGGTATTGCGGCAACCGCGGACTGTGGGCGGTTGACCGAATTATTATTATTATTATTATTGCATCAGATTGGAGGTGAGGGATCGGGCTTCCTTAGTGGATGGTCTTACCCACTTACTTAGAGTCTTGATCCAGTCCTGCTATATCAGATACTTATGGTTACATACTTTACTCGTGTGGGTCGCTCCCCTCGAGTGCCACTCCGGAGTAGGCTTAGGGCCGAGCCGTGTGCCGGTCGATTGGATACTTTGGGATCGTGCCGTGTGCCGATCAGATTCTGGGTTCTTGAGTTGACAGCAGAGCAGGCAGTACCAGTGTTTACTGGTGTATTGATTGGGTTTGGTCAGACAGGCTTTGACATTCTGAGGCATACTTTTAGCTATTCTTTTAGCTGGGCATTTTAGAGGCATTTTAGTGGTAGCTCTCTTTTATCAGTAGTTCTGTTTATAGCTTACCACCTCTCTTATTCTTTTTCTTGCCTCTGGTAGACTTGTGGGTACGTCGGAGTTTGAGGCTTTACCCACAGGGGGAGGCTACTGGTTTTACTAGTGGTTCTCACCCCCATTGTTGTTTTTTCCCTTTCCTCCCTTTGTTTTGCAGTGTCTGCTGCGGGAGTTGCGGATCTTCGGTTGACAGTTCGAGGCGAGGGAGTCACGAGATAGATCCCTACCAGTGTTGATTTCTACAGTGGGATAGATGTACCAACCCGGATTGTGGGTTTCACTGTACTCAGTTGTATTTTATTATTTCGGTTATATCCCCTTTTGGATTTGTAGATGATGTATAGGTGGCTTTTACTTGTATTACAGTTTCGGTGGGCCGGATTATTGTATCATTATTGTTGGGAGATGGATATTGTACTTCTACTTTTATTCAGTTGTACAGTGATTCAGGTTTTTATTACAGCAGTTTTCTTCAGCTCTGATATCTGTTTAGTTGTTAGATGGTACTTTGCAGGTTGGACGCTTCGCCTATGCGGGGTTTCGCATAGGTGGCGGATCTGTTGGCGAGCCCGGGTTGCAGTTTCGACCCCGGGGCGTGACAGAGAAGATAGACGAGAGGTTGGAGAGAGAGGACTAGAGATGTGTTACAGCTTTTTATATTAGCATATTTCGTGAGTTGAGTCGGAGCCTTGAAGTGATCAAATTGTCAAATCAGCATTCGAAAACTCGAAGAAGATTCAACATGAGCTCATGTTGACACTTAGGTATGATTAATTTAATCATGGTGATTTAAGTACATTTACAATCTTTGGAATCAGGAATTTATTAAAACCCGGTTTAGACGTGGTTTTGGGAACTTGATTTTTAACTCACAACTTATTTTAAGTTTGGATTCCGGTACTTGGTTTGTTTTGGATAAAACTTATCTTGAAAAAATTAGTTTTTACATTGAGTACCGGAACCTTACTTTGAGTTCCTCAAACCTGACACAGGATTTTCTGTAATTCTCATTGAGTACCGGAACACATCTTGGAGTACCGGAACACAATAGGAAAATTTATGTTTTGCGTCATTGAGTACCGGAACCCAACTTTGAGTACCGGTACACAATGTCATGTCGTGATAAGAATGCTAAACCGACTCTAATTAGTTTCCAAAGGTTATAAATAGATACTTAGGGTTTCTCGAGAATACCCGACCAATTCAGAAAACACTTGAGAGCAACCCTAGAGGCTAGGTTTTCATCGTTCTTCTTTTAGCCTCTTTTAGGTCAATTCGACGGTTCTTCCAAGACATATTTTTTGTCGAATTGATCTAATCTTTGCTTAGAGATTCCAACCATGGTTCTTCAATGATAATCTAAGCAAAGGATCACCAACGAAGCCTATATTCTGTATCGGCTGAGTTTGCATCGTGGATTCGACGTAGCATCATGGATTCGGTGTGTTGAAGGCGTTTCGTGGATTCGAAACGTGTGCTCGTGGATTCGAGTGGCGTTCGTGGATTCGAACGTGTGCAGTGGACGTGCAATTGGTGGAGCGCAAGATCCGAAGAACTTGAAGGAGGGGTTTGAGTCCGTAGAGTCGGTAATCACCTTGTTATTCTTCTTTTCTTAGTGGATTGTTATTGCGTGTTGGTCCCGTGGTTTTTCTCCTCGATTGGAGTTTCCGCGTAAATCTCGGTGTGCTGTTTTTATTTTCCGCATTGGTTTTTATTTTGCACTGAGATTGGTTTTTGAGTATTACACCTATTCACCCCCCCTCTAGTTGTTTGATAGTACCTATTTAGATCCTTGTGGATCCTATAAAAACCTACAATTGGTATCAGAGCGGGTTTTAGGTTTTTCTATCATGTCGGGTGAAAGTGGTAATATTTATAAACCTCCTCTTTTTGATGGGACCAATTATGCGTATTGGAAAGTGCGGATGAGAGCTTTTCTCATCGCAATTGATGAGCGGGTATGGCAAACCGTGGAATACGGTTGGGAGCATCCAATTGAGGAAGTAAGAAATTCTACTACCCCAAAACCTCGCTATAGATGGTCCAGAGAGGAAGTCAAAAAATCTTATTACAATGGGAAAGGTATGAACGCTTTATTTAATTCTCTTTCCTCGACCGAGTTTACACGTATTTCCGTGTGTGAAACTGCAAAGGAGATTTGGGATATTCTCAAAATTACACATGAGGGTATTAATCTAGTAAAAATTCAAAAGCTCCAGATGCTTACAAGTCAATTTGACTCTATTCATATGGATGAGCATGAATTGTTTACTGATTATTACACTAGACTTCAAGATATAATCAATACATGTGCTAATTTAGGAGAAAAGATCCCAGAGTCGAAAGTTGTAAGAAAGATACTTCGGACTCTTCCGGAACGGTTTAGGGCAAAGGTTGCCGCCATTGAAGCCGTGAGTTATCCGGATGATATGAGAGTAGAGGAATTAGTAGGTGCTTTACAAACTTATGAGATGACTTTTCCTACTAATCAAGTTTCTTCCAAGTCTTCTTCTAAGCTTACAGGTATTGCATTCAAATCAACAAAGGAAGGAGATAGCGACTCAAACTCCGACGATGAAATTTCTTTTGCCGATTTTGAAGAACAACTGGCGCGGATCACAAAGAAATTTCGTCGGAAGTTTTGGAAGAATCGAACCGATGGATCTTCATCCTCGAAACAATCTAAAGGATCATCGGGTTCTAAATCCTCTAAAATCAAAAGTTTTGTAAAACCTTCTAAAGAAAAAGAAAAAGATGAATTCGAAGGGGAAATCCAATGCTATAGATGCAAAGGCTACGACCATATTTCAACGGATTGTCCTTCTAAGAAATCATATAAAAATAAGGCTTTGCAAGCGAAAACTTGGGACGATTCTACTTCCGATGAATCGACCTCAAGTAAAGAGGAAAAGGATAAAGTTGTTGCCTTTCATGCTTCTCAAATTCCCTCTTCTAATTTTTGCTTGTCATCATTAATTACTGACTCTATTCCTTTGATTTTGCATGAAACATCAACATCCGATGGAGAGTCATCAACTGAGGGGGAGTCGGACGAAGAAGAACTCGTTGAGGCATATCAACAACTTCTTACGGAATCAAAGAAGATGGCCAAGCATATTAAGAAGCTGAGGAAGCAACGACTTGAGGTTCAGGACGAGAACCGTGCTTTAAAGATCAAACTTCATGATCTCGAGGAGGAACGAGAACTTTTATTGGATAATAATAAAATCCTCCAAGAAAAGCAAAACCAATCGGAAACAATCGTTAAATCACATATTAACAAGATTGGTTTTCTTGAAAAACAGTTTGAGGAAATTCATGTCACCAACCAAGCTTTGACCAAGCAAGTTCATCAACTCAAATCCGACATACAAAAGCTTTCAACCGGTTCCAAGAAACTTGATCGTATGTCCGGATTAGGTCAAACAAGCAAAGTTGGTTTGGGATTCAAAAAGAACCAAACTGTGAAGGCTTCAAGTTCCACAACTAAATTGAAAGAAAGAACTTGTCACCAATGTGGACTTGAAGGACACTTGATGTCACGCCCCGGGGTCGAAACTGCGACCCGGGCCCGCCAACAGATCCGCCACCTATGCCAAATCCGCATAGGCGAAGCGTCCAACCTGCAAGAAAAGTACTGTAGCTAGACAGATATCAGAGTTATAAATAAAAATCTGCTGTATAACCAAGATCGATCACTGTACAACTGGAAATAAAACAACACTGTCCGCCTCCCAAAATAATAATAAAACAATATCCTCAAATACAAGCTCTGAACCCAACCGGGAGGTAACTCCAATAAATACAACAGTGTACAGTCTCTCAATACATAAAATATCCTCACTACAACAGTCTCTCAAAAGAGGAAAACAAAACAACTAAACTACTGAAGATCTCCTCTGTAGGGGATACCGCTACTCTCCAACGACGGGTAGGGATCTAGCTCGCGACTCCCTCGCCTCGATCAACAACCGCAGAATCAGCATCACCCGCTAAGACTCTGCAAAACAAAGGAGAGGAAGGAAAAAAGGGGGGAAAGACCCCCAAAGGGTGTGAGAACTACACCAAAAAGGGAGTTCTCAGTGGGTACCACCGCCAGACCTGACGGTCTGCCCACTAAGTCCTCAAGAGACATAAACTAACCCAAGTCATAAGACTGAAATGAGTAAGCTGGAGACTCTCAACAGCTACCATGCCCCTATCTAAAGGCTAAAAGGGGAGAACCAAACAGTGGTATGCAACCACTAGCACATGAAGTGCACAATCGACCCAATCGAGCTGACTGCCACATCTGGTCCAGTCAAACCTGCGCCCACCTACAACCACCTCCCGCTGACAGGCAGGAATTACGTAGGGCGTCCAAACGGACTAACTCGCTATCGAGTAGTGGCTCATGCAGGCTATAGTCAAAATCCACGCTCTCTCTCAGAACGGATAAACTCAAGATCACCAAGCCTCTCGCACAACGGTCAACAACTCACAATGACCTTGGGACAACCGTCGATCCCCAGACGGTTTCCCAACAACACTAGCACTGGTCTAAACACGGCTACTAGACTCCACTCGGTCCCCCTGGCACGAGTGCAACAATAAAAGTATCTGACCGAAATAAACCCAATCAAATGAACCGGTATACAACCCGGTACTGCCTGCTCTGTCATCACTCACAACTCACCAACTCTGTCATCACTCACAACTCACCAACTGACCGGCCCGTCACGGTCAAAAGCCTACTCCGGAGTGGCACTCGAGGGGAGCGACCCACACGAGTAAAATATCTCTGTAATCAATGTCTCACAAGTATCTCTATATAGCAGGACTGGATCACGACTCTGATCAAAGTGGGAAAACTCATCCACTAAAGGAAAGGCCCGATCTCAATCGGATGCAACTAAACGATAAGTGGGAAACTCCATCCACAAGAGAAAACTGATACCCAAATCTGGTGCATAGATAAGCATTCGGTCAACCACCCAATATCCGCGGTTAGCGCAAAGCCCCACAACTAATCCAACCTGTCCCAAACACGAAGTCCCGACTACACTACCCAGACCCCTGCTCGAACCCGAGCAACACTGACCACCTAACTAACAAGAAGGAGAAATGAGAAGCATGGTTTCTCCTAAGTCAAGTTCCAATAAGTAGTGCAGCAGTAAAAGATGACCTAACTACAAGTCCAATCAAGCATGCTTTTGTCCTTGGAAATAATAAAAGAGAGTAAAACATATGGTAGCAAAGCATACTACAATATTCCCACTATGATATACCAATCTCACATAAATAGGCCACTGAATAAACATGTAGGATCTCTATATCATCTAGTGTGGGATAAATATAATCTGTCTATCGCATGCTAAGTCTCTAGTTCAACAAGCATGTACAATTATCAGGTAAACATCAATCCACATGATCTAGGCCGTTTCCATGCTTACCTCTTGCTCATATCGGTTGCACATTAAATTAGGCATGCTATCAATCATAGAGGGTGACATTCCCATAGGTAAGCTCATCTTAACCATACATGAACATCCACTATTACACCTCCCATAAGGCATAACATGCATATAAACTCTGTTATTCCCTCTAACAGTTGCAAGTACTAAGTTTACCCACCTGAAGCGCTTAAACCAAGGCAAACCTGAAGTCGGTGAAGTGGGTAGACGCTCACAGTCCAAAATCTGCCAAAATTACACCCTCGGTACATGTCGCGCAAGCCTTGGCTCCAAACAACTAAAAACACCCCTGAGTACAACAATTAAGGTCCAACATTACACTTTTATTCCAAAAATAATCCACATATACAACATCAGAAAATAGTCCCGAAGACGTGCAGTTTTCACCTGCATAAACTGCCCAGAAAAATCCAATAAAAATATCACAGCAATCCTAGCGTCGATACCTTCGAAACGAGTACCCGCACGTCCAATTCTGAGCCCCGTAGGCCGAGTTACAAATTCCACAGTACAGGTGCGCAAAACCACACAGCAACATAACTGTAATTCCATTTACTGACAAGGGGAAGAAAATATACCTTCGGGAAAAACTCAGAAAAATCCAAGAAAAATACTATGATATTCCTTGCGTCGAGTAGATGAAAAAAGTTTATAAGCACGTCGCCATACGATGCCCGGTTTGCGGAGATAACGCCGAAAGACCACGCCGCTGTCCAAATCTCCATCACAGAAATGGGGTCACAGTAAGCTCGAACAAACACCTCGAAAAGCACGAATTGAGGGAAGCTGAAAATATCTAGATCGTAGATCTGTCCGTCGCGGATCAAGTGGCGAAGAAAATCGCTCGAAAAGGTGGTCGGAGTAAGCCGGGGGAGCTCGCGCACCGAAACGCGATGAAGGGGAACCCAAAAGGACGAGCGTCGCGCCGCACCGTAAAAAAGGAAACCTCGATAAGCGTGCCACCAAAAATCTCAAACCTTTGCAGATGGATGCAGCATAGCTCGGGGATCCACTTTGCTGAAGGTGCCATGGCGAGAGGAGGATCGGAAATGCCGGAAAAAGGGGGAAGGAAGAAGCTCGGGTCGCTTTTATAGACTGCAGAAACAAATCGAAAAATACCGAATATGTCCCAATTTCCGGGCGCAGGGAACTTTCGGGCGCGCACTGTAGCAGCCCGAAACTTCCCTGGGCGCGCACTGTAGCAGCCCGAAACTCCCCTGGGCCTCCACGTCGCCCGCCAAACAGGCGACAGCGATCCAGACCAACCACCGCACGACACGTGGCTCGCTGCACAGCCGACACGTGGCACGCACCCAGTCAACGCGTCGCTGCCACGCCCACGTTCGCGCTGTCAGCGCCGCCTGCGCCCCCCCTGCCAGGCACGCGCCCCGAGGCCACCCACACACACTCCGTGAACCGGGTCCACTGCACCGACAAATCATAAACCGCCACGTGTCCACCCCGGTCCACCGTACACCACAAGCCTGCTCCGTGCTCCCAGACCACAACACCGACCAGTCGTTTCCCTCCACGTGTCCCATCCTCCGGTGCACGCCAGCCCCGTGGACCGCGCACCTGCCGCGCCCCTGTGCGCCTGCCCGCGGCCAGGCGCCGCCTGCCCGAGCCTGCGCCGCCGTCCTCCGCTGCTGCCCGCCGCCGCGGGTGTCGCCGGAAACACTGTTCCGGCCCATGAACAGTAATTTTACTGTAGCAACCTCCGAAAAATGCATGTAAATAGCCCATTTTGACCGTTTTCGCGCGCTGAGTCCAAATCCGGTGTCCGATTTGCCAAATTCCAACTCTAAAAATTGCCGAAGGCATCCGGAAAGGTGTTCCTTGGTCCAAACTTCGCGCTGAGTCCATTTTTAATATCCATTGCGCGCGAAACCACTTCTAAACTTCCGACGGGGTCATCAGACTACTCTCATGATCCATTTAACACACAAAGTCCATCCCTACTGTCCAATTGGTGCACAAATCCCACCAACACGCCACATAGGCCTCCAGAAGCTGTAGATGCAACAGTAGTCTAATGGTGAATTTCGGGTCTTCACATCCTCCCCCACTAAAGAAAGTTTCGTCCTCGAAATTAGCTCAAATCCACCAGAGTCACAAATACCACGGGTAGGTATCCATCAATAATGCCTCCAGCTCCCGAAACACCACTCACTCCCCGTGATTACTCCCCAACAACAACAACAACAAGTACGGCATGGCCCGATATGCAATTCTCTCATCTCTCGAGCCAGGAAATCGCAACGGGCGTCCCTCGTACTCCAACAATCACAGATCTCGAAGGGGCAAGTCAATCACGAGCGAGGGATAAAAAAAAAACACTCGCTCCTGAGCTGAGACGTGGAACAATACAGGGGCTCCATCAAAAGCTGGGGAAAACAGAATAACCATCCGTGCAACACGCACCAAACCACATCCTGGTGTCAATCTCAACAAGGCGACCCGAAGGCACACGCACAGATTCATCCTATGAAGAAAAGAATCCAATAAGCTGGGGTCTTCACCGGTTACTTCCCGATCCAAAATCACCCGAGTGGCCTACTCAACCACGGGCTACCCTCAAAAGGGATCCTCAAGAGACACAATCTCATGCCACAGTTGGTCACTCAACATGCCAACATAACCCCACAGACCCACGGGTCGAAGTCGATCTCTCAACTAATAAAGGACACCCTGACGGGGACCAAAACCGTCAGTGAACGGGACTGAAAACTGGCTAAAAAGGCGATCATAATGCTGATGCCCAAACTCGCGGTTAAAAATCCGAACCAGCAATGACAATCCGTGTAAATCCCACCCAAGATGCTGAAAGCTGTAGGCTCCACTGGTGCCGCATGGTAGAAACCGTATACTAAAGCTGAAATCTTAATCTATCATATAGCATAGAACAGAAATGCTGAGTAATCAGGACTGATAGCCAAGCAGGCATGGCCTACGCCCAGGTATATCAATCAAGGCTGGAAGTAATAGACGTACTGAAAGGCTCAACCGTGGGATCCAAGCTGCCTGCCAAAACAGCGGTTCATCCCTTCCACATTACTCATAGGGTTGCCTAATGAAGTGTGGACCGAAGATCGACCCACGGTAACTCTACAAGCCACAATGGGAGGTATCCCTAAAACATCCCACTCCAAATCCCAACACTGGAAACACTAGCATTGGCGCTGGCATCAGTCTCAGTATCCATTGGCCATGCTCTCTGGCACTGCCATGTTTAAGAAGCTCCTCACCTCAAGAGTAAATGTTGGTCTCAGCCAAACTTGAATAACATCCATTTGGTCGGATTCCACCGCCACTCCAATGGCCAGAATAGGTGACTCAAGAAGGCATGCACTTGGAGCTAAAACTTGTACCTCAATAACTTGGCATACCGCTTCACCCACACAGGAGTGGTAGCACCTCCACAAGTGCTCCTCGTGCTCTAAATCGCTCTGGGAGTAAATCAAAATATCCTCGGAAAACCCCACTCCCAATCCGCCCAAGTACAACTGTGACATACAATTCCTCAGACCTTAAAGTCAATAGGGCATTCGTCATTCCATTGGGCCTCGCTATAAACCCATAATGCCCCTACCGTGTCCTGAACGCCATCTAGGCGAAGTCCTCGGCTGTCTAATTCCAAGTAGGTACTCGCATCATAACTAACAGCCGGAGTATAACTCCATCAAAAGGTCCTAGATACCACCCGGACCTGTCTACACCTCGAACCATAAAGGACCCTAACAGTCGTGTATCAACGCTGTGGCATCACCACCGTTTACCAACGGCGTGGCATCACCGCCGTATACCAACGGCGTGGCACCAGGTCAACAGACCCCTCGATCCCTCCGATCCTGCAACTGCGCCATCAGCTCTCCCAGCTCTACAGGCGATATCCAATGAGGTGCTGTCGAGGGTGGCGTGGTTCCCCGAACCACGTCCAAGGCAATCTCTATCTCCCTAACCGGCGGCGTTATCAACAGCTCAGGTGAAATCACACCCGGGATCTCATGAGCAACAAGGATATCCCTGAGTCCCGGGTGCCGCCGTAGCATCTCTCACACTGTCGCTAAAACCTGTGTGCTCTAACAATCTCAACAAGCCGCCTTCTCTTGTCCACCTTGCGAAGATCAACGTCCTCTTTCGCCGCAAGTCAAACATTCCGTGGCATTGTGCAAATCAATCTCAAGCACAGGGTCGAAACACCGAATTGCTACAATTTCCAATAATTCTGCCGGTAACTCGCGGTCTCGGCCGCACTGGACATGATCCAAAAACCTCCTCCACATGCACAACAACAAGGAACCTGTACCTCTAGTGCACGTGGTAACAAATCTGCCTTTAGTCCAGGCAAGAATGAAACATGCTCTAACTCGACTGCTGTGGTGAAATCCCACCTGCGACACTCGATCCACTACCGTGGCGCCCTCCAACCGGGCGACACAGATTAATCCGCTCAAAGCAAGTGGTTGTCGCTCAATCTGCCTGAAATCAGGACTATCCACAAGGAAGCACGACCTCTGTCTCTGATCACATTGAGGCGACGAATACGGTCCTCCGCAAATAACAAATCCACGCTACCGCTGCGCCACTCCCAAATCGATACTAATGCTGCCATCGGGGTCCACCCGATCTCCGGCATCTCGGGAACTCGTATCCTGGAAAAAGAAATCAGAAATGCCTCTGCCGGCCGATCTGTCCTCCATCCCCGGCGCCAAGCGCCAATCCCGAACTCGCCTCTAGCGGCAGATCCCTATCCAAAGGAACTGCAGCGCCAGCTCCATATACAATGCCTACACCATCGAGGCGTCAATAATCCGTAACTGAGGGACTAACTAAACTGAAAGGTATCAGGGCGCAATCCACTCCCAGTCACCACATACTGTGCGCCTCATCCTCAAAATCTGGAGCGCGGAGTTCAACAACTGCAAAAACTCTCTAGCATAGGGAGGCTCTCAATTGATCAATACATTACCACCAACCACGATTCTGCCTCCAAGGCTCCAAACTCAGTCTTACGAGTCGGGGTGGATCATCTGCCAAATCGGCTCAATAGATTGATCATGTCCCACAGCTCCTCTGCCGTCAACTATCCACCCTGCCTCGGTGCCTCGGCACTAAACGTTGGCACGGAGGGGGTTACTCAGGTGCTCCGACAATTGTGTCACCAAGACCAGCTGCTCACTCTGCGCTGATAAGCCTCTAACAATCCTGTCATCTGGGTCCGGAGTTCTCTGACCTCAATCCGGGTATCCGGCCAAAACCAACTGCTTAAGCTCAACTGCTATGATAGGATGCACACGGGTCAAAACCCAGCGTCGGGGAGACACCGCTCGCCACGACGGAAACCACAAAACAAACACAAAACAGCGCTCGACCCAATCCCGCGGAAGTCTAAAGCATGTCACCCGTTCCGCAGCGTTATGTTGTCTGCAGCCAACATAATCACTTAGGTGAATAAACATGCCAATCTCTCTTCCGGTCCTTGGGAGAGGTAAAAAACTCAATCAGGACTCTCGCTAAAAATCACGACTCTCACGAAGTCAACCAAGGGTCAAACCATAAGCCTAGGGTTTCTAAGTCCACCATGACCTACAACCTAGGCTCTGATACCACTCTAATCTGTCACGTCCCGGGTCGAAACTGCGACCCGGGGCCCGCCAACAGATCCGCCACCTATGCCAAATCCGCATAGGCGAAGCGTTCAATCTGCAAGAAAGTACTGTAGCTAGACAGATATCAGGAGTTATAAATAAAAATCTGCTGTATAACCAAGATCAATCACTGTACAACTGGAAATAAAACAACACTGTCCGCCTCCCAAAATAATAATAAAACAATATCCTCAAATACAAGCTCTGAACCCAACCGGGAGGTAACTCCAATAAATACAACAGTGTACAGTCTCTCAATACATAAAATATCCTCACTACAACAGTCTCTCAAAAGAGGAAAACAAAACAACTAAACTACTGAAGATCTCCTCTGTAGGGGATACCGCTACTCTCCAACGACGGGTAGGGATCTAGCTCGCGACTCCCTCGCCTCGATCACACAACCGCAGAATCAGCATCACCCGCTAAGACTCTGCAAAACAAAGGAGAGGAAGGAAAAAAGGGGGGAAAGACCCCCAAAGGGTGTGAGAACTACACCAAAAAGGGAGTTCTCAGTGGGTACCACCGCCAGACCTGACGGTCTGCCCACTAAGTCCTCAAGAGACATAAACTAACCCAAGTCATAAGACTGAAATGAGTAAGCTGGAGACTCTCAACAGCTACCATGCCCCTATCTAAAGGCTAAAAGGGGAGAACCAAACAGTGGTATGCAACCACTAGCACATGAAGTGCACAATCGACCCAATCGAGCTGACTGCCACATCTGGTCCAGTCAAACCTGCGCCCACCTACAACCACCTCCCGCTGACGGGCAGGAATTACGTAGGGCGTCCAAACGGACTAACTCGCTATCGAGTAGTGGCTCATGCAGGCTATAGTCAAAATCCACGCTCTCTCAGAACGGATAAATCAAGATCACCAAGCCTCTCGCACAACGGTCAACAACTCACAATGACCTGGGACACCGTCGATCCCCAAACGGTCCCAACAACACTAGCACTGGTCTAAACACGGCTACTAGACTCCACTCGGTCCCCCGGCACGAGTGCAACAATAAAAGTATCTGACCGAAATAACCCAATCAAATGAACGGTATACAACCCGGTACTGCCTGCTCTGTCATCACTCAAACTCACCAACTCTGTCATCACTCACAACTCACCAACTCTGTCATCACTCACAACTCACCAACTGACCGGCCCGTCACGGTCAAAAGCCTACTCCGGAGTGGCACTCGAGGGGAGCGACCCACACGAGTAAAATATCTCTGTAATCAATGTCTCACAAGTATCTCTATATAGCAGGACTGGATCACGACTCTGATCAAAGTGGGAAAACTCATCCACTAAAGAAAGGCCCGATCTCAATCGGATGCAACTAAACGATAAGTGGAAACTCCATCCCCAAGAAAACTGATACCAAATCTGGTGCATAGATAGCATCCGGTCAACCGCCCAATATCCGCGGTTGCCGCAAAGCCCCACAACTAATCCAACCTGTCCCAAACACGAAGTCCCGACTACACTACCCAGACCCCTGCTCGAACCCGAGCAACACTGACCACCTGACTAAAAGAAGGAGAAAGGAAAAGCATGGTTTCTCCTAAGTCAAGTTCCAATAAGTAGTGCAGCAGTAAAAGATGGCCTAACTACAAGTCCAATCAAGCATGCTTTTGTCCTTGGAAACATAAAAAAAGAGAGTAAAACATATGGTAGCAAAGCATACTACAATATTCCCACTATGATATACCAATCTCGCATAAATAGGCCACTGAATAAACATGTAGGATCTCTATATCATCTAGTGTGGGATAAATATAATCTGTCTATCGCATGCTAAGTCTCTAGTTCAACAAGCATGTACAATTATCAGTAAACATCAATCCACATGATCTAGGCCGTTTCCATGCTTACCTCTTGCTCATATCGGTTGCACATTAAATTAGGCATGCTATCAATCATAGAGGGTGACATTCCCATAGGTAAGCTCATCTTAACCATACATGAACATCCACTATTACACCTCCCATAAGGCATAACATGCATATAAACTCTGTTATTCCCTCTAACAGTTGCAAGTACTAGTTTACCCACCTGAAGCGCTTAAACCAAGGCAAACCTGAAGTCGGTGAAGTGGGTAGACGCTCACAGTCCAAAATCTGCCAAAATTACACCCTCGGTACATGTCGCGCAAGCCTTGGCTCCAAACAACTGAAAACACCCCTGAGTACAACAATTAAGGTCCAACATTACACTTTTATTCCAAAAATAATCCACATATACAACATCAGAAAACAGTCCCGAAGACGTGCAGTTTTCACCTGCAGAAAGTGCCCAGAAAAATCCAATAAAATATCACAGCAATCCTCGCGTCGATACCTTCGAAACGAGTACCTGCACGTCCAATTCCGAGCCCCGTAGGCCGAGTTACAAATTCCACAGTACAGGCGCAAAACCACACAGCAACATAACTGTAATTCCATTTACAGACAAGGGGAAGAACATATACCTTCGGAAAAACTCAGAAAAATCCAAGAAAAATACTGTGATATTCCTTGCGTCGAGTAGATGAAAAAAGTGTATAAGCACGTCGCCATACGATGCCCGGTTGCGGAGATAACGCCGAAAGACCACGCCGCTGTCCAAAATCTCCATCACAGAAATGGGGTCACAGTAAGCTCGAACAAACACCTCGAAAAGCGCGAAATGAGGGAAAGCTGAAAATACCTAGATCGTAGATCTGTCCGTCGCGGATCCAGCGGCGAAAAATCGCTCGAAAAGGTGGTCGAGAGGCCGCGGGGGAGCTCGCGCACCGAAACGCGACGAAGGGGAACCCAAAAGGACGAGCGTCGCGCCGCGCCGTAAAAAAGGAAACCTCGATAAGCGTGCCACCAAAAATCTCAAAACTTTGCAGATGGATGCAGCATAGCTCGGGGATCAACTTTGCTGAAGGTGCCATGGCGAGAGGAGGCTCGAAAATGCCGGAAAAAAGGGGAAGGAAGAAGCTCGGGTCGCTTTTTATGCAGGATGAAAAAGCAGAAACAAATCGAAAAATACTGAATTGTCCCAATTTCCGGGCGCAGGGAACTTTCGGGCGCGCCACTGTAGCAGCCCGAACTCCCCTGGGCCTCCACGTCCGCCCGCCACACAGCGACAGCGATCCAGACCAACCACCGCACGACACGTGGCTCGCTGCACAGCCGACACGTGGCACGCACCCAGTCAACGCGTCGCTGCCACGCCCACGTGCGCGCTGTCAGCGCCGCCTGCGCCCCCCTGCCAGGCCGCGCCCCGAGGCCACCCACACACCCTCGGTGAAGGGTCCACTGCACCGACAAATCAAAACCGCCACGTGTCCACCCCCGTCCCACCGTACACCACAAGCTGCTCCGTGCTCCCAGACCACAACACCAACCAGTCGTTTCCTTCCACGTGTCCCATCCTCGGTGCATGC
>JAQNDB010003529.1:0-28864 GCA_029204045.2 Tillandsia leiboldiana | reverse complement strand
AAGTTTACGATGTCTTGCAATCGTGTATAGTAGTCCGTGAAAGATTCATTTTCTGCCATTAAGATAGAGTCAAACTTGCTCGTAAGCATTTGCAGTTTCTGAATCTTCACGAGGTTAGTTCCCTCATGTGTAACCTGAAGAACATCCCAGATTTCTTTTGCAGTCTCACATGCCGAGACGCGAGAGAATTCAGTTTGAGATAAGGCATTAAAAATAGCATTAATTCCCTTGCCATTGTAAGAAGATGAATCTAACTCTTCCTTGGTCCATTTCGACCTAGGTTTTAAGGTGCGAACATCACCATTAAATTCAGTTGGATTAGACCATCCTAATTCAATTGATTGCCACACCCGTTCGTCGATGGAAATTAAAAAGGCTTTCATCCGTACTTTCCAGTACGCATAATTAGTTCCATCGAAGAATGGGGGTCGGTTGATGTTTCCACCTTCAACCATTGTTTACAACCCTATTCCCGCTCTGATACCACTTGTTGGGTTATATGTAATACGGATCTAAATAGGGGAAAAAACACCTAGAGGGGGGTGAATAGGTGTAAACGTATAAACACTCAAAAAATCGTTGCGATAAAACCCAATGCGGAAATAAAAATAATACGCAAGATTTTTGCGTGGAAAACTCCATCACCGGAGTAAAAAACCACGGGACCGATAACACGGCAGAAATCCACTAGAATTAAAACACGTACAAGGTGATTTACCGTACACACTTACGACTCAACCTTTTCCATACGCTCCTAGAGGATCTTCTCCGCTCGCTCCGTGACGCTTCACGAATCCACGATCTGCGCCCAACGCCGAATCCACGGCGTCCAACGTCGAATCCACGACGTCCGACCGAATCCACAGTCTTCACCCAATAGCACCCTTCGAATCCACGAACGTGCCTCGCTCCGAATCCACGAGAGCGGTTGAACCTTGAATCCACAAGGACACGCGAATCCACGCGCCGATTTTTGGGGTAAATCGTTGTTTTGGGTGGTGATGATCCGCCGAATACTTAGATCAAAGATAGATCGGAAATACCATCTAAGTATTCATTAGTTTGATTCAACTCGAGATGTGAGTATGAAAACCTAGAATCAAACTAATCAATATAGATGAAGAAACATAGAGTATTCTCTAATGATTTCCTTTCTTCTCTATATGTGGATCTATAGCCGTATAAAATGGTATATGAAAATGACGGCTATGTGGATTGACCGTAGAAAAAGTGTCATAGGGTCTATTTATAGGTTAGAAACCCTAGGAAGGAGATAAGAATCAAAAACCTAACATTTCTGGAAATTTTACGGACGGCGATCCGGATCGGACTAGCTAGGATCCGGATCGTCGTAACGAGACAGCCAGTTCCAGAAAAACAAAGGTTCGGGATCCGGATCGAAGTGCACGATCCGGATCGTTCATACAGTTTACCAAACATCAACGTTCGGGATCCGGATTGCGAAGCATGATCCGGATCGTTCAAGGAAAATGGTAAACTCACTGTTCGGGATCCGGATCAAGAGACTACGATCCGGATTGAACTGATGTATGAACGAACCACCTTCGGGATCCGGATCGAACAACCTGATCCGGATCCTGAACATGTCCCAAGTCCAGTTTTTGATTTTTATGCAATGAAAGATTCTTCCAAGTGTTTCTACACTACAAGAAGTATTCGGATCACACAAAATATTTAGTTAAACGTACCTGATCCTTTTGAATTCTTCTTTCTTGAGATTGAGTTAAATGATCCAACTTTCTTCACCTTCAATCTTCAAGACTTGAGACTTTCACGAAACTACGCCAACTCAAATTCCTTAACACACGCGTCCACATCTTCACCCTTCATGTGCTTAATGGCAAGTACATCCGACTCATTGTCCAACTCCACTGTTGAAAAGAATGCAACGGACAATGAATCGGATGATTCGGAAGGTGAAGATTTTGCTCTAGCCTACCACAGACTTTTACGGGATTCAAAGAAACTGGCTAAGCAAAACAAGGGGTTGATAGGGAGATTGCAGGATCTCGAAGAAGAAGTAAAAAGAGTAACTTCTCTCTCGACCGATCTTGAAGTGGAAAGGGATAATCTGATAAATCTACCCCTGATATCTCTCTTGATGATGATACTCCTGTAAGTGCACCTTCTCATGATAATACTTCCAATATTAATGATGCATCTAATGGTTCTTCAAGTTTATCTGATGTGCAGGAATCATCTCATGTACCTCCGAGTACTCCATTACAACAAACGTTACGCATCTCCAAGGATCATCCTGAATCAAACATCATTGGAGACCCACAAGAAGGAGTCAACACTCGGAGACAGTTAGTTTGTGGATTCGCATGTTATGTTTCCACGATCGAAGCAAAGAACGTAGATGAAGCTCTTCAGGATGACTACTGGATTGAAGCAATGCAGGAAGAGCTCCATCAGTTTGAACGCAACAAAGTCTGGGAATTAACGACGCCTCCGAAGCAACACAATGTGATTGTTACTAAATGGATTTACAAGAACAAGAAAAATGAGGATGGTACCATCATCAGGAACAAAGCACGTTTAGTTGCTCAAGGCTACTCTCAAATAGAAGGTATAGACTTTGATGAAACGTTCGCCCCTGTAGCTAGACTCGAGTCCATTCGTATCTTATTCGCTATTGCTTGTCACTTTAAAATAAAACTCTTTCAAATGGACGTTAAGAGCGCGTTTTTAAATGGGTTTTTAAATGAGGAAGTTTATGTGGCTCAACCGAAAGGTTTTGTAGACTGTAAACTACCTAACCATGTTTTTCGTTTGAAAAAGGCTCTTTACGGTTTAAAACAAGCACCGCGAGCATGGTACGAAAGGTTGACAAAGCACCTTTTGGAGAAGGGCTATACTCGAGGGGGAGCAGATCGGACTCTCTTTGTGAAGCATTATCAAAATAACTTCATTGTTGCACAAATCTACGTCGATGACATTGTGTTTGGAGCAACAAAGGATAATGATGCTTCTAAATTCGCAGAAACCATGAAAAGCGAATTTGAGATGTCTATGATGGGCGAACTGACATACTTTCTTGGATTGCAAGTGAAACAAAATGATGAAGGCATCCATCTGTGTCAATCCAAGTACGCAAAGGAGTTGGTAAAGAAATTCGGATTAGAAGATTCTAAAGATTTTCCTACTCCTATGGGAACTAGCAATAAGGGATTAGGAAGTGAATCTCTTAGTGATAATGTAGACGAGAAACTCTATCGCAGCATGATTGGAAGTCTACTTTACCTCACAGCTAGTCGCCCGGATATATCCTTTAGTGTTGGGATTTGCGCGAGATATCAATCAGCACCAAAGGAGGTTCACCTGAAAGCGGTGAAACGGATCATCCGGTACGTCAAAGGAACTGTAAACTTCGGAATTTGGTACCCTATGGGAACAAGTTTAGATATTATTGGATACTCAGATGCCGATTGGGCAGGATCTGTGGATGATCGGAAAAGTACGAGTGGTGCTTGTTTTTATCTTGGCCATTGTCTTGTTGCATGGCATAGTAAAAAGCAAAACTGCATTGCACTCTCGACTGCCGAAGCGGAATACATCTCAGCGGGTAGTCGTTCAACTCAACTTATTTGGATGAAAAGCGTGTTGAGCGACTTCCGGATTTCAGCATCTTCGGTAACTGTTTTATGTGACAACACAAGTGCTATAAACATTTCAAAAAACCCTGTGTTGCACTCTAGAACAAAACACATTGAACTTAAATATCATTTTCTTAGAGAGCTAGTTGAATCAAAAATTCTTCAAATTTCCTACATTTCAACTGAAGATCAATTAGCTGACATTTTAACAAAACCTTTGGATCAAAAACGTTTTATTCATTTGCGTAAAGCAATTGGAATGCTTTCCTTGAAATAACCCCTTTTTGAAACTCTTGTTTAGGTTAGGTTTTGTTTTTTGTGTTTTTGTTCATTATCTATGCGTAGACATAGAATATTAATTGAGCATTAGTTTGATTGACTTTAACTGCATCCTTTTATATATTTAGAAATCTATTATGCCTTAGATATCATAATATTTCATTTGATACAATGATCATTTATGTCAATTAACTCATCTTTGTTTTGATCAAAGTCAATTTCTCTCTCGATGATCTCTTGGTATAGTTTTTATCTTATTTGACTGTTTAGTCGAGTATGAAATCGAGATCAATATTTGGCTAAATACTTTATATCTTAGATAATTGATAGCCAATTGAGGGGGAGTCAAAGAAAAAGTATTATGCTCAAAAGATGTGGAAAGAGTTGCATCCCAATGAGGAGTGTGAAAACTACAACCACATGGAGGAAAGAGCTACCACCTCGGTCGTCCGAGTATTGTGTGCAGCTACCACATGTATACCAAGCAAGGTTTTTCAAGTTTGATTAATTAAAATGCATGTTGAAATACTTGACTCTGTCAAAATTTCAAGGTTGGTATAAGGTGGGATTTTTAATGAAAGATGCTCAAAGAGCCACTCTCTTCAATAAATTGACTAGATATATTATCTAACTTATCGGGGATGTTAGACATCTATTGATCTTTGTATTTCATTTTCTTTACCGAATTGATGATTTGATAAAGGCATTACTCATAAGATCAAGTTAGATGTAATTGAAGTTGTTCAACTTTAAGGGATTTAATTTTTATAAATTTTCGTTTCATTTGTTGGATGTTATTGATAGATTTGGTATAATCTATTTCTTGTTGTATGAAACGATGATTTTCGTTTAAAGTTGATACACAAAAGTGCTTACAATCTTTTTCTGGTTTTTCTAGAATTTCTCTGAAATTTTCTAAAGAAAAAGTTGGAGCCGATCCGGATTGGACCTGCCGATCCGGATCCCGAACGCAGATATTCTTCTGCGGGCAGCCGATCCGGATTGGACCGGCCGATCCGGATCCCGAACGCAGTTTTTCACTGCGGGTAGCCGATCCGGATCGCAATCACGAACTGATCCGGATCGCGGCTAGGGTTTTATATAGAACAAAAGGGTTTTGATTTTTTTTACTCCAATCTTTTGTTCCAAAGTTTCCAGAGCTTCTCTCTCTAGATTTCATCCATCTTGGAAGCTTTCAAACTCAAGTTCTTCAATTCCAAGTTTTATTGATCAAAATCTCGGTTTTTCATAGTTTTTCTTATTCCTCCTCAAAACGTGATGAATTTCTTGTATCAATTTCATTTGTGGATGGTTTTTGATCAAATTTCTTTTGAAATAAGAACTCTGGGTAGATTAGTTTTGATTATATGCTAGGTATTCTCAAGATAAACGGATTTTTGGTCTTCGATTTCAAAAATTTCGGTTTTAGGGCATATAATGGGAATTTTCCAAAATCATGCAATTGATCTATTTTTAAATTTCCTTTTGCAAAACTAATTTGATTCTTAGTCTCTCTACACGATAATGATTGTTTGGGTACAATTTTTCTAATTTTCGAAAACTTACAAAATTTTCGTGTTCTTGAGTTGCTCTTCACAGGATTTCAATCCTCTTAAGGCACGCACAGCTATGGAATTCTCATGGATCATCTTGCTGTTAGTCACTATGGTGCATACTCGAGCAACCAATAAACTGAAAAGATCCAAGAAACTTCAACGAAAAGGTGAATTTGATCTGATTAGTGACTCGGAAACTGAAGCAAATAATGATGAAGTAGACTGGGACGTGTTATTGGATGATGATGAATCAATGCCCGTTAAACCTGAACAAAAGCCTTCCAATGGATCAAAAGGAAAGGCACCCATTAACACAGGAAAAGCACCTATGACGTCACCGACCGTCTCGGTAAAAAGGAAACGACTTGCTCGACGCTTTGGACAAGCACGAGAGGCTAATGCTAGCAAGCCAATGGTTCCTGACTCCCCGCCTCGGGTGGAAGGAGTGTTCGTCAGCATTGATCGCCTTCGAGCTTTTGAACATCGTGAATGTATCGGTGAACGACATGTCAACATTGAAGCTCTCCGAAATCACTCACCAGAGTTTGGAACTTTAATTGAGCAAGCTAATCTCATCCAAGTCTGCCGATTCCCTGAATTACTTGGGTATTGCTTGTATCGTGTGAGAACCTTCTACACGAATGCAAGACATCTTCAAGAAGATGAACGTGGCTCAATGCATTTCTATACAAATATCCAAGGGATGAAACTTAAAATCACTCCGCAATTAATCGGCGAAGTCCTTGGAATGGAATCCAACACATCGGGGATCAACTATTTGACGGGAAGAAGTTTGACGAATGCCTTGTGGCAAACCGTGATAGGAAAGATTTGTTTGGAAGGAACTGAATCAGCTGATGGGAAAAGTGTAAAATCCAAACATCTTCGACTGGAGTACCGATTTCTTAATTTCATCACATGTTACAACATTTTTCCTAACATGCAGACCAAGTTAGTGAGATGGGATAGAATGCTGTTCTTATATCTCATAGGTCATCCCTCTGAGGCTGTAGGATTGAACATGAACATCCCCTACATAATTTGGAATAGAATGTCAAGATATGTTGTGCATCCTCATCCTTCGGAGCGACTTCCATTTCCATTAATCATCATGAGGATCTTGCAAAAGTTTGAAATTGATATAAGCTCGACATCATATCAACACTGTTGGGGGATGATAGATGAGTCAGCGATTGTGAAGTCACTTCACAAATTACCACATGTTACTCAGACACCCTCCACTGGAAAGAAACCTTGTGTCGGTACGTCTGCATCACCATCACAACCAGCACCCACACCAGCGGATGAAGCATCAGTCTCATCCATCTACAAAGAACAACAGCGATTATCTTTTGAGCAGGAACAGATTTCGAAGGCACAGACGAGAATTTCCAATGAGCTGGAGCTCATCACGGCAGCTCATATTACCATAACTAAGAAGGTCAATTCAATGAACAAGCTGGTGAAAAAGATGTTCTCTAAGATGGGCTGCACGAGCTCTGAAGACTCTGAATCTGATGACTGATTCCTTCCTTTTATTCTTTTTCTTGTGCAGGAACTTCATTTTTTTTTAACTTTCCTTTGTGCAGGTCTTTAAGTTTTAGTTTTAAGTTTTAATTTCTCAAACTTGTGGTACTTGAACTGTTAACCATTCTCTCCATTTTGGTATTTTTTTGGCTAATTTCTGTGACAAAAAGGGGGAGAGAGAAGTATAAACAATGATACTATGATACAATGGTTACTGAGAAAACTTGAAACTATAGAGGTAAGTATAACCTCAACTTGAAAGGTAAGTAGAACTTCAACTTTCGGTTTTCATTTGTGTTTGAATGCATGCCTCGACTAACTATTCGACTAACTATTTGGGCATGTAATATAACTAACAAGTTGATGCTCACTAAAATGACATTTGGATGTTGATTGCATAGAAGATATGTTGGGGTTTTAACTATGATCAGTTTACATATCTGAATGTATAAATGTCATGGTAAGTATAAATGAGTATAAACTTCATCTCTGTATGTGGTTTTTGAATGATATAAAATTCTTGAGGTATCTAACGATTTCTTTTGTCAAGAATGATTTCTTTTGCAGAGAGTACAGATGTCTAAGTCTAGAGTCTATTTTAGGAGTTTAACTCATGTATTTTATTTTGGATCTCCATTGTAAATTTTTGTTGTATGGTGATAGCAACAAAAATATCTTTTTGAATTTTCTTGAGTGGATCTATGTTTTGTCACGAAACCGCCAAAGGGGGAGATTGTTACGGAATTTGAGTTGGCGTATTTCGTGAATTCGGCTAAGTCTTGAAGATTGAAGGTAAAGGAAGTTGGATCATATAACTCAATCTCAAGAAAGAAGAATTCAAAAGGATCAGGTATGTTTAACTTAATATCTTTGGTGATCCGAATACTTCTTATAGCGTAGAAACACTTTGATGGATTTGTTATTGCATAAATATCAAAAACTGGACATGGGACATGTTCAGGATCCGGATCAGATTGTTCAATCCGGATCCCGAAGGTGGTTCGTTCATACACCAGTTCAATCTGGATCGTAGCTTCCCTTGATCCGGATCCCGAACACTGAGTTTACCATTTTATGTGAACGATCCGGATCAGGCTACTGCAATCCGGATCCCGAACGTTGATGTTTGGTGAACTGTATGAACTATCCGGATCAAGCACTTCGATCCGGATCCCGAACCTTCGTTTTTCTGGAATCTGTTTTTCTCGCTACTGCAATCCGGATCGCCGATTTCTGATCCGAATCGTCGTCATGTAAAAACTCCAGAAAAGGTTAGTTTTTGATCCTTATCTTCTTCCAAGGGTTTCTAACCTATAAATAAACCCTATGATTCTTTTTCTAGGGTTAGTCCAAAAAGAGGCCGAAAATCCAAATAGCCGTCATAATCAAGTATCATCTTATACGGCCTTAGATCCACATATAGAGAAGAAAGGAAATAACTAGATTAATTCTATGTTTCTTCATCTATATTGATTAGTTTGATTCTAGGTTTTCATACTCACATTTTGAGTTGAATCAAACTAATGAATACTTAGATGGTATTTCCTATCTATCTTTGATCTAAGTATTCGGCGGATCATCACCACCCAAAAAACAACGATTTACCCCAAAATCGGCGCGTGGACTCGCGTGGCCTTGTGGATTCAAGGTGCAACCGCTCTCGTGGATTCGGAGCGAGGTACGTTCGTGGATTCGAAGCGTGCTACTGGGTGAAGACCGTGGATTCGGTCGGACGTCGTGGACTCGACGTTGGACGCCGTGGATTCGGCGTTGGACGCACATCGTGGATTCGAGAAGCGTCTGGAGCGAGCGGAGAAGATCAACTAGGAGCGTATGGAAAAGGATGAGTCGTCTGTGAGTACGGTATATCACCTTGTACGTGTTTAATTCTAGTGGATTTCACCGTGTTATCGGTCCCGTGGTTTTTTACTCCGGTTTGGAGTTTTCCACGTAAAAATCTCTGCGTGTTATTTATTTTTCCGCATTGGGTTTTTATATCGCAAAGATTTTTGAGTGTTTATGGTTTACACCTATTCACCCCCCCTCTAGGTGTTTTTTCCCCTATTTAGATCCTATTATTCATATAACCCAACACGAGGTACGTAGGACCGTTTGAAATCCTTGAACGTGTAGGCCCGGTGTGTTACGGAATTTAAGTTGGCGTATTTCGTGAATTCGGTTAAGTCTTGAAGATTGAAGGTAAAGAAGGTTGGATCATATAACTCAATCTCAAGAAAGAAGAATTCAAAAGGATCAGGTATGTTTAACTTAATATCTTTGGTGATCCGAATACTTCTTATAGTGTAGAAACACTTGGATGGATTTGTAATTGCATAAATATCAAAAACTGGACATGGGACATGTTCAGGATCCGGATCAGACTTTGCAATCCGGATCCCGAAGGTTGTTCGTTCATACACCAGTTCAATCCGGATCGTAGCTTCCTTTGATCCGGATCCCGAACACTGGGTTTACCATTTTATTTGAACGATCCGGATCAGGCTTTTCAATCCGGATCCCGAACGTTGATGTTTGGTGAACTGTATGAACGATCCGGATCAGGCACTTCGATCCGGATCCCGAACCTTCGTTTTTCTGGAAACTGTTTTTCTTGCTACTGCAATCCGGATCGCCGAACTCCGATCCGGATCGTCGTCATGTAAAATTCCAGAAAAAGATAGTTTTTGATCCTTATCTTCTTCCAAGGGTTTCTAACCTATAAATAGACCCTATGATTCTTTTTCTAGGGCTAATCCAAAAAGAAGCCGCTAAACCTAAAAGCCGTCATCTTATATACGGCCTAAGATCCACATATAGAGAAGAAAGGAAATCATAGATTCTATCTTATGTTTCTTCATCTATATTGATTGATTTGATTCTAGGTTTTCATACTCACATTTTGAGTAGAATCAAATCAATGAATACTTAGATGGTATTTCCGATCTATTTCTAATCTAAGTATTCGGCGGATCATCACCACCCAAAAAACAACGATTTATCCCAAAATCGGCGCGTGGACTCGCGTGGCCTTGTGGATTCAAGGTGCTACCGCTCTCGTGGATTCGGAGTGAGGTACGTTCGTGGATTCGAAGCGTGCTACTGGGTGAAGACCGTGGATTCGGTCGGACGTCGTGGACTCGACGTTGGACGCCGTGGATTCGGCGTTGGACGCAAATCGTGGATTCGAGAAGCGTCATGGAGCGAGCGGAGAAGATCAACTAGGAGCGTATGGAAAAGGTTGAGTCGTCTGTGAGTATGGTATATCACCTTGTACGTGTTTAATTCTAGTGGATTTCACCGTGTTATCGGTCCCGTGGTTTTTTACTCCGGTTTGGAGTTTTCCACGTAAAAATCTCTGCGTGTTATTTATTTTTTCCGCATTGGGTTTTATATCGCAAAGATTTTTGAGTGTTTATTGTTTACACCTATTCACCCCCCTCTAGGTGTTTTTTCCCCTATTTAGATCCAATTATACATAACCCAACAAGTGGTATCGGAGCGGGAATAGGGTTGTAAACAATGGTTGAAGGTGGAAACATCAACAGACCTCCGTTCTTCGATGGAACAAATTATGCGTACTGGAAAGTACGGATGAAAGCCTTTTTAATTTCCATCGACGAACGGGTGTGGCAATCAATTGAATTAGGATGGTCTAATCCAACTGAATTTATTGGTGATGTTCGCACCATCAAACCTAGGTCGAAATTGACCAAGGAAGAGATAGATTTTTCTTCTTACAATGGCAAGGGAATTAATGCTTTATTTAATGCCTTATCACAAACAGAGTTCTCTCGCGTCTCGGCATGCGAGACTGCGAAAGAAATCTGGGATGTTCTTCAAGTTACGCATGAGGGAACTAACCTTGTGAATATTCAGAAACTGCAAATGCTTACGAGCAAGTTTGACTCTATTTTCATGGCAGAAAATGAATCGTTCACAGACTATTACACACGATTGCAAGACATCGTAAACTCATGTGCTAACTTGGGAGAGAAGATTCCAGAATTTAAAGTTGTAAGAAAAATATTAAGAACTCTTCCTGAAAGATTTCGTTCCAAGGCTACAGCCATTGAAACTATTAAACACCCGGACGAAATCCGTGTAGAAGAATTAGTTGGTTCTTTACAAACTTATGAAATGACATTTCCTACTAACTATTCTTTGGGAAAGGCATCATCTTCTAAGTCTTCAGGTTATACGTTGAAAACAACAAAAGAAGAAGACGCGGATTCATCCTCCTCAGGCGATGACGAGAACCTATCTATGGGGGACTTTGAGAAGCAGCTCGCTCTCTTGACAAGGAAGTTTCGCCGAAATTTTCGAAGGGGTAATTCAAGCAAAACTCCATCCTTCGGAAAGTGGAAGAAAGGCAAGGGTTCTTCAAGTTACAAGTCAAGAAAGCAAGAGGGTTTTTCTAAGGATAAGAAAAGCACAGAAGGACAAGTCCAATGCTTCAAGTGCCGAGGATACGGCCATATCTCAACGGAATGTCCAAATAAGAATCCGTCCAAGAAGAAGGCGATGCAAGCCGTCACTTGGGATGACACCTCATCGTCAAATGAGTCATCGTCAAGTGATGAAGAAGATAACGCAACGGCGTTCCACGCGTCCACATCTTCACCATTCATGTGCTTAATGGCAAGTACATCCGAGTCATTGTCCAACTCCACTGTTGAAAAGTTGCAACGGACAATGAATCGGATGATTCGGAAGGTGAAGATTTTGCTCTAGCCTACCACAGACTTTTGAGGGATTCAAAGAAACTGGCTAAGCAAAACAAGGGGTTGAGAGGGAGATTGCAGGATCTCGAAGAAGAAGTAAAAAGGGTAACTTCTCTCTCGACCGATCTTGAAGTGGAAAGGGATAATCTGATAAAAGCAAATGTTTCCCTTCAAGAGTCCAATGAGCAACTCGAGAAGAATTATATAGATATGGTGAACAAAGCGAATTACTTCTTGAAGCTCAACGGCGAGGCTCGACAGGAAAAATTGGAAATGACAGAGACCATTCTCCAACTCAAGGATGACTTACAGTGATTCTTATCAGGAAGGAGTAAGTTGGATAAGCTTCTTGGTCTTTGTCACGCCCCCGGGGGTTTTTGAGTCTATCAAAGCGGAAAATCGTGTGTATCTTTTTTTTTCTTCTTAACAAGGTAATTTAAACCTCATCCCCGGTGCGTGCCAGACCGCCACATACACAAATTCTCCCTGCCCACGGACAGAGTCTCCTTTGTATATGCACGGCGACTCATTTACAACAACATACATCAAACACCAACCATCAACCATACAATAGACATACAACATCAAGCGGAATATTAAAGCGGCATTAGTGTTTAGAAAGGGTAAAGCCAGCGGTTGCAAAACCCGTGCCCACACGGCACTTCGTTTTGAGAAAACCTTTTCGAAATCATTCGGTTTATCATAAAAACGTGCCGCATAAGAAAACATCACCAAAAGAAACGAATATAAAAGTACACCTCATCCACAGCGCTAAGTAATCCATGTCCACGAATATTACGACCCACAAGCAAATTAACTAAGTTAAGCGTAAGAGAAATGAGATAATAAAAACCAAGTGTTCTGACTACGGCCCTCGCGACGCAGTCTCACCGCCCTCCCGGCTAACGCACCTCGTAACACCTGTCACGGAGTGGGTAATGTCAGTGACAAACAAAGTAGATGTCTATTATCAATAAAGAATAAGAAGCAAACCGAATACACCGGAACCATTTCGCTAAAACCCTGCACATATTAAGCTGGGCCCCAACCCCAGATTTATCAATTTAATTGGGCACCAACCCCAGATTATTTGTCGGAGAGACTAAAGTCTCCCCTCGTGCGCAAACACCTCTTTGATGCTTTTAACCTCTTCGCGGTGCTGGTGTGCTATTTTCAGCGGGTGCGAAGAGGTCCTCACGGCACCCACACCTTTGTGAGGAACACGGGTCATAAGAGACCACTCTTCCGGAAAAGGACACCCAAGCGGAGGCCAATCCGCCTGTGTACGTGCAGCATCCGAAAACGGATTTGCCGAGATCGGCGTGTCATGAGCACCTCGACCGTAGCCGCTTCAATTGTTAGATAAAAACACAATTATGCGAAAGGTTAAACTGTCCATCTACTTTGTTAGATAAATTAAGAGCACTTTAATGACGATAGATGCACTTACTGCACTTGTTGCACTTATCGCAACCGTACCCACCTATTTGAAGAGAAATCGGAACACCTGAATCTTTCGCGCACCCCCGCTGCGCACTTGGACCTAAAGAAAAGTCCGCAAGGATAACTATAGTCAAAAACGTGTACTAAC
The DNA here is from genome assembly GCA_029204045.2 of Tillandsia leiboldiana. Lineage (NCBI taxonomy): Eukaryota > Viridiplantae > Streptophyta > Magnoliopsida > Poales > Bromeliaceae > Tillandsia > Tillandsia leiboldiana. The sequence continues at coordinate 15,570 of JAQNDB010003529.1, read as the reverse complement.
ATCCGAAAACACAAGACCCAATTTACTTTTTCCGACGGAAAAGTCCAACACCGTCCGGGTTGACGATCCGGAATTCCCGCGCCGCCGTCGTCGTCCGCCGGAGCCCCGCGTGGTCGGAACCGCGCGGCGTGTCTCCGCGGGCGACGCCCACGCGGCGCGGTGCCTCGCGCGGCATTGCCCGTGCGACGGCCGCACGGTGCCCGCGCGGGTGCGGCCCCGCACGGCGCCCGCGCGGTTGCGGGTCCGTGCGGGTGCCGCCCGCGCGGCAGCCGCGCGGCGCCCGCGCGGTGCCCGCACGGGTGCGGGTCCGCGCGGGTGCCTCCCGCGCGGCAGCCGCGCGGCGCCCGCATGGTTGCAGGTCCACGCGGTAACCGCGCGGCGCCCACGCGGTGCTCGCATGGTTGCGGGCCCGCGCGGGTGCCGCCCGCGCGGCAGCCGCACGGCGCCCGCACGGTTGCGGGTCCGCGCGGCAACCGCACGGCGGCGGCGCGGCGCCCGCGTGGTGCCCGCATGGTTGCGGGCCCGCGCGGGTGCCGCCCGCACGGTTGCGGGTCCGCGCGGCAGCCGCGCGGCGCCCGCGCGGTGCCCGCACGGTTGCGGGTCCGCGCGGCGGCCGCGCGGCGCCCATGCGGTGCCCACGCGGTTGCGGGTCCGCATGGGTGCCGTCCGTGACCCTCCTCCGCGCGATGCCCTAGCGGCACCGCGCGCCTCCGCCGTCCGTTCCGTGCCCTATCAAGAAGACGATGTCGGCGACGGTGACGGATACGACGGAGAAAACAAGAAACCAAGAACTCAAACAAAAGAGGCGACGGAAAAATCTCAAATAATTTAAAACAATTATTTTACTAACCGAAGATCGACGGGAAGGTTGTCCGGTCGCGTTCTTGCCTTCGGTTCGGTGTCCGGGAAGATCGGGCCCCTTCTCTTTCTCCTTTCCCTTTCTTCTGGCTAGGGTTCCGTCTTTTCTTTTCTTTTTCTCTTCTCACTGATTAGGGTTTTTATTTTCTTCTTTTCTTTTCTTTCCGATAATCGGGATCCCTTATATAGTCGTACTTTATCTTTAATTAATTTCTCTTTAATTCGTACGTAAGAGAATTATTAATTTTCCGTCTGGGATAATTAATTAACTAATTAATTATCCCCTACGAGATAACCCACCTTATCTCTAACGGGTGCAAGATATTTTGCACGGATTCCGATGCGCGACTAATCACCGTATCACTTTGAATCCCGTTCCGGGGGATCCCGATATCGGATTTCAGATCCGATCGCACCGTCGGCTTTCTTTTTCCGCGCTCTATCGCAGAAAAATACAGCACCTCACAATGGCCAACTTTTAAGAATTGTATAATTTTATTTCACTTAAAGGCTTAAATGACTACATGTAAGTCAAAAATACCCCGAAAGGCCGGATCACTACACCGCTCACACTTTATAAAAAGTTTCGTCCCGAAACTTAAGTACAAACCCCACTAATCAATTCGGGAAAACATTCTCTCATTTTCGATTCCAGTTCCCACGTCGCCTCGCGCTCTTCGTGGTTGCTCCACTGGACCTTCACATAGGGGATAGTTCGATTGCGCAACTTCTTATCCTCTCTTGCCAAAATCCGCACCGGCGTCTCCTCGACGCTTAAATCCTCTCGCAACTCGTTGGTGGAGGCATCCAGGGCATGAGAGGGATCAGCTAGGTATTTCCGGAGCATTGAGACATGGAACACGTTATGGACTCGTTCGAGATTCGGCGGCAGGGCTAATCGGTACGCCGCCGGTCCTACGCGTTCTAGGATCTCGAACGGTCCTACGTACCTCGGGCTTAACTTTCCCTTTATGCCGAAGCGTCGGTTCCCCTTGGAGGGCGAAACTCGGAGTAACGCGTGCTCACCCACCATGAACTCTAAATCTCGGCGTCTGTTGTCCGCGTAGCTTTTCTGTCTGCTCTGGGCGGTCAGTAGCCTTTGCCTAATCATTCGCACCTTCGCTTCGGTCTCCTCCACCAAATCTAGGCCCAGAAACTTATGCTCACCCAAGTCGTCCCAGCATATTGGAGACCGACAGCGGCGCCCGTACATGGCCTCGTATGGCGCCATCTGAATGCTGGCCTGGTAACTGTTATTGTAGGCAAATTCCACTAGGGGCAAGCACCGTGCCCATCCTTCGCCCAGGTCTAAAACGCATGCCCGAAGCATGTCCTCCACAATTTGTATCACCCGCTCTGATTGTCCGTCGGTCTTGTAGTAGCCGCTGGTTTAAAATATTTTAAGGGTCTACTTTTGGTTTCGTTAATTTCGCAATTCGTTTCGGGGGCTGGAGGGTGATCGAATAATTTCTTGTTTCCGGACAGACCGTCGGGGCCCGCGGGTATTTTTAGTTAATAGGGCTCGCGAAACGGAGAACGGCGGCGAAATCGGTTTTGAATTCCGACGCCGGAATCTCCCGGAATAAATTCCGGAAGGTAGCTAACGGTTCAGGTGGTTAACGCGGTTTTTCAGACAGACCGGGCCCTGGTTCGCACCCGACTTGTACCCGTTTTTAACTTGAACTGGGTTCATTCCCATTCCCCAACTTAACCGCTCCCGCCACCTTAATCACTCCCGCGTTTTCCCGTCGTACAACTCCCCACGAACCGACCCAACTTCCCACCACTTCCCCCCCCCCCCCAACTTCCCACAACCCCACAACTTCCCACGAACCGCCCCAACTTCCCACCACTCCCCCCAACTTCCCGCCACTCCCCACAACTCCCCTTAACTCCCCTGCGTACGAAACCCCAAAGGAACGAAAACCCACTTCCCCAACCTTTCAGTTTCCCAATCGAACCTTACCGTTCCCCAACCGATCGAGTGGAGAAGCAAGGCGGAGCGGGTGAGGAGAAGGAAGATCGCCGGCGTACCCTTCACCCAAGAACATGACGATCATCCCCTAGATCAACCCTAGCCGACGAAACCAAGGTAAGCTTGGCTTAGGGTTCTTGATTTGGGCGTTTCTTGGTTTTCTTAGAAAAAAAAGAAGGGAGGAGGGGAGTCAGCGCCATCACCGGAGCCACGCATGCGGGCGGCGCCGCATTCGGGCGGCGCCGCGTGCGTCCGCATTCGGGCGGCGCCGCATGCGGACGGCACCGCATGCGGGTGGCGCCGCATGCGGGCGGCGCCGCATGCCCCCCCATGCGGGCGGCGCCGCATGCGGGCGGCACCGCATGCGGATGCGGGCGCCGCCGCATGCGGGCGGCTCCGCATGCGGGTGCGGGCGGCACCGCATGCGGGCGGTGCCTCCCGCACCCGCATGCGGTGCCTCCCGCACCCGCATGCGGAGCCGCCCGCAAGCGGCGGCGCCCGCATGCGGCAGCCCGCATGCGGTGCCTCCCGCACCCGCACGCGGAGCCGCCCGCAAGCGGCGGCGCCCGCATGCGGTGCCTCCCGCACCCGCACGCGGAGCCGCCCGCAAGCGGCGGCGCCCGCATGCGGCAGCCCGCATGCGGTGCCTCCCGCACCCGCATGCGTAGCCGCCCGCAAGCCGCATGCGGACAGCGCCGCATGCGGGTGGCACCGCATGCGGGCGGCGCCGCACGCGGGCGTCACCGCATGCGGACGGCGCCGCACGCAGTTAGTACGCCGCCCAGCCGTGCGGGGGCCAGGCGCGCACGTGTGCGAATTGTGCACAAGGTGAGGGGGCGCCGGGTGTTCTAGTCGTTAATCTGACAGAGTCTTAAATTTCTGACTCCTATATGACAGATTCGTGTAGGTCCGGGCGGGCACCCGAGACGCGGGAGAACCTAACATCGGTCAGGAGCGCGACAACAAGGTGGGTTTACGGTCGAGGCTGAGTATCGTGTTAGTAATCCGAAAGGGATTTTTATTGTTAATCGGTACTAACACTGACGGTTTCTATGATGTACTATATTACCCCGTGTCTTGGTTACTTATGCTCGAGTTGCGACACGCGCACCCGCGGTCTGGCCACCGCAAAGGGTGCTCTTTTCCGGAAAGGCGGTCTTCGACCCGTGTTACCCCACGAGGTGACGTAGTGGGGGCCCCCGTAGGTGTGGGGTTTGAGGCAGCAAGGTGCGAGCGGTGCGACCTGTCGGGGTTGGGGCCCGACGAGGTCAGGTGTGCGACCCGCCGGGATTGGTGCCCGATGAGGTCAGGTGTGCGACCCGCCGGGATTGGTGCCCGATGAGGTCAGGTGTGCGACCCGCCGGGATAGGTGCCCGACGCGGTCAGGTGTTATAAGTGTTACCGGGGTTACAGGTGTTACAGGTGGTACAGGTGGTTGCGAGTTACCGTTACGAGTAGAGCGGTTGTTCCGGCTAGTCTTACTTTTGTGGCTTGGTATTACTTTACTGCTTTAGTACTATTTTTATGATAGTGTCGCTGACTACCCACTCTGTGACAGGTACCTCCAGGGGGTAGAGGTAGGCGACGGTGAGGCCGAGGTGGTAGCAGTGGTGTCACGCCCCGGGTGTAAACCAGAACCCGGGCCCGTCCACAGATCCGCCGTGCATACGGAATTTTCCGTGTACACGAAGCGCTGATAACCTGCTCAGATATAAAACAAGTAATAAAGGAGCATAAAACAGAGCTAAACTAAAACTAATACAACTCAGACAAATGCTGGAAATGAAAGTACAGTAAGCTCTCAAAAATATACAAGTGTCTCTCCCAGCTCACGAAATATATACAACCAGCTGGCCGCAGCCAGACCCAAAATAAAAGGAAAATACAACCGTCTGAGTGTACTGGGGATACATCAAAACTACAAAACTCCAACTCGGGGCAGCAGCTATCTAATCAGCGATCCTCTTACCTCGATCCAGGGAAGAGGGTCCCGCGACTCCCGCAGAAGACTCTACAAAACAAAGGGGGAAAGAAAAGAGAAAACAGTGGGGGTGAGAACTACTATAAAAACAGTAGCCTCCCCTAGTGGGTAGACCTCAAACTCAGAAATACCCACTAGGACTACTAGAGGCGAAAATGAAATAAAGGTAGTATGCTAAAGGTAAGTCTACTGATAATAAAGCTACCCCTAGTAGGCCTCTAAAATGCCTAGCTGTCAAAATCGCTAGAAGTATGCATCAGTATGTCAAAACCTGGCCAACCAAACCCAATCAATACACCAGTCAACACTGGTACTGCCTGCTGTACTGTCAACTCGAGAACCCAGTATCTGATCGGCACACGGCACGATCCTCAAAGTATCCAATCGACCGGCACACGGCTCGGCCCTAAGCCTACTCCGGAGTGGCACTCGAGGGGAGCGACCCACACGAGTAAAAATATGTAACCATAAGTATCTGATGTAGCAGGACTGGATCAAGACTCTAAACGAGTGGGTAAGACCATCCACTAAAGAAGCCCGATCCCTCACCTCCAATCTGATGCAATAATAATAATACTAGTAAGCCGGTCAACCGCCCACAGTCCGCGGTTGCCGCAACACCCAACCATCCATCCCCGACTGTCCCAACTCTGAACATCTGAACTACACAATCCTCTACAACTAGACTACAGGAGAATGAATAGAAAGCATGGTTTCTCCTAAGTCAATTCCAGCATGTATGTGTAGCAGAAAAAGGTGGCCTAGCTAGATGACCATTGAAGCATGCAAAGTCCTTTTACTTGATAAACCCCTTTCAATTATTCTAACATATGCAACATTAAATGTTTGGACCCTCCGATGTACACGTGGCATGATATACGATACATGATACAATTTAGATGCACAATTAACTAGCAAGTACCCCTTTTACAACATGCATTCTAACCACATGCCCAAACCTTCCCTTAACACATGACAGGAGATGGCTTTAGTATTCTTTTCATCTAATTAAATTGCATATCTAAACATGGAAACACCACTTACTAATTTGTAGCCTGCTAACAATGCAAGTATTGACAAAGGAACCTTAATCTCATACAAGCATGCTAGATACATTCGCCATTAACAATATATGATCAAGGCATTCTAATAGGCCTAGTGACATTCACAAGGAGGAGGTTCACACATCACCCACCTCAAGCGCTATTCCAAATTCCCGAAGGCGAAGTCCAAGATCAGTCCAAACACACCACCAATCTGTACAAAATACCCCAAAGGAAAAATACATAAGCGATTCATCCCCAATTCCAAAATCTGTCCCCTAAATCCGCAGTCCAGAATTCACCAATTTTTACCTGCGAATAATGCCCAGAAAAATCCAAGAAAAATACTATCGCGATCCTTGCGACGAGCCCGTCGAAACGAGTACCTGCACGCCCAAATTGGAGTTTCCTACGCTGAGATAAAAATCCGGCAAGGGGTACACCCCGAATCCAAACTGTACCAAATTCCTGTAACAAGGAACCACAGAGAAAGAAGATTCTCACCCACGGGTAAAATCCAGAAAAATCTGAGAAAAATCCAGGAGACTCCTTGCGAAACGTAGATGAAAATTGCCTTTTGAATAGCCTCGTTCCGACGCCTGACCGGAAAGATATGGCAAGAACACCGCGGTGCTGTCCCAAAAGTCCGCGAAGAAAAAGGGTCAAATGGGTGCTAAGAAAACTCCAAGATCAGCACGGAAATCGAGGAACCACAAAACACAGGAGTTGAAGCCCTACCTGTCTTGAGTCCAACGGCGCAAGAATCGGCGAATTCCGAGGTCGGGGTGGGTCGGAGGAGTCCAAACACTGAGAAGGGGCGAAGAGGATCGCCGGAGAACAAGCGTCGCGCCGCGCCGTAAAATGGTGAACCTTGGGAAGCGTGCCTCCAAAAATCCTCAAACTTCTCCAATGGGTAGTGCACTGAGGGAGGAAAAACTCTTGTGGTAGGAGCTCAGCGGAAAGGGGGCCCAAAAAGCCAAAAGAACAAACAAGGAGGGCTATTTATAGGCCCAGCCCAATGACACCAAAATCCGGATTTCCGGGCGCATGTTTCGGGCGCACTGCGCCCGGAAACCGGTTGCATGCCTCCTGTCCGACGCGCCCGAAATCCTCTGGTGCTGCCACGTCGCCCCACAACAGGGGACAGCCGTGCAATGCGACCGCCGCGCGCCACGCGTCCCCCCGCGGTCAGCGGGGGTAGGTACGGCCCGCCTATCGCGTGCCGACACGCGTCGCACTCGAGTGCGGCCGACAGCCCACCTGGCGCCACAGTGCGCGCGCGCCGTCCCGAGGCGCCCCTCTGCGCACTCTGGGGACCGAGACCACGTGAGCCAGCGAATCCCACGCCGCCACGTGTCATACGCCCGGTCCACCGCAACCCCGCAGGTTCGCTGAGCCGTGCCGCGTGCGCCGACCTATCCGGGCACGCCACGCGTCCCGCGCCCGCGGTCCATGCACCGCCGCGCCTCCCCGTGGACCGAGCTGCGTGAGCCGGCCAAGGATAGGCCGCCACGTGGCTCAGGCCGGTCCACGGACCTCCCCCATGCACCAACAATTCCCGAAAACTTCCGGAAGCCCGCATTTGGTCATCCGGACTCCAAAGTTAACAAGCAAATAGCCGTTTTCAAGCGTTTTTTCCGCGCTGAATCCAAATCCAACCTCAGATTAGCCCAAAACCTTTTCTAAAATTTGGCAAATGCAGCCGAAGGCCAAATCCACTACCAAAGTCTCACAAGGCCCATCTGTGGCACCCCTTCGATGCACCATGGGCCAGACACACCAACACTAGGTGTTCTACACAGTGGATTCATCGGAAAGTCGCAAGGGAAAAACCAGTACACTACATCCTCCCCTACAAGAAAAAGTTTCGTCCTCGAAACAAAAATCATACCTCAAGCAGGGGCCTCGAACAGGTAGGGGTAAGCGTCCATCATTGCTGACTCCAACTCCCAGGTAGCCTCTCGCTCATCATGACTGCTCCAGAGGATCTTCACATAAGGGATGGCTCGACTGCGCAACTCCCTAACCTCACGGTCCAAGATCCTCAACGGCCGCTCAACATAGCTCAGGTCCTCAGCAACCTCCAATGGGGTGAAATCGATGACATGGGACGGGTCATGAACATACCTCCTCAGCGTCGATACATGAAACACATTGTGAACACCTGAAAGCCTGGGAGGAAGCGCAAGCCTGTAGGCAACTGGCCCTAAGCCCTCCAACACCTCAAAAGGTCCAATATAACGAGGGCTCAGTTTCCCACGAATGCCAAATCTCCGAATCCCCTTCGAAGGAGAGACTTTCAGAAAAACATGGTCACCCACCTGAAACTCTAAGTCTCGCCGTCGAGTATCAGCATAACTCCTCTGTCGACTTTGGGCGGTCTCGAGATGTCGTCGTACCAATCTGACCTTTTCCTCTGCCTCTAATAGTAGATCAGGACCCAAAGTCTTCTTCTCACCCACGTCACTCCAATAAAGGGGTGACCGACACTTGCGTCCATACAATGCTTCAAACGGAGCCATCTGAATGCTCGCTTGATAGCTGTTGTTGTACGCAAACTCAACTAATCCCAAGTGTCGGTACCATCCTCCTCCAAAGTCCAGAATGCATGCTCTCAACATATCCTCGAGGGTCTGAATAGTGCGCTCTGATTGTCCATCGGTCTGTGGGTGGAATGCTGTACTAAATCGGAGCTGCGTCCCCAAGGCTGTCTGTAAACTCCTCCAGAAATGCGAGACAAACTTCGGGTCTCTATCTGATACGATGGAAACGGGTACCCCGTGCAATCTAACCACCTCAGCCAAGTACACCTGCGCCAGTCGCTCCATCGGCCAAGTCATCTGAACCGGTAAAAAGTGAGCGGATTTGGTAAGCCTGTCCACGACTACCCAGATAGCATCCGCTCCCGTCTGTGCTCTCGGCAACCCAGTGACAAAATCCATCGTAACATGTTCCCATTTCCATTCAGGGATTGGGAGACTCTGCAACTTGCCAGCAGGTACACGATGCTCAGCCTTTACTTGCTGACAAGTTAAACAGTGCGCTACAAATCTCCCAATGTCTCTTTTCATCCCATTCCACCAAAACTGTGCCTTCAGATCCTTATACATCTTAGTCCCACCAGGGTGGATGGTATAAGGTGTATAGTGGGCCTCCCTCAAGATCTGCTCTCGAATCTCTGCATCCATAGGCACGCAAGCTCGGTCCCTGTACCGGAGTACTCCCGCAGCATCAACTGAAAAGTCCCCTATCAAACCAGTCTGCATCTTCTCTCGAATCCTCACCAGGTGGGGGTCCTCACTCTGTCTCTCCCGAATCCTGTCCAACAGAGTGGGCTGCACAACTAGAGACATAAGCCTAGCAGAGACCCCAGGGGACACAACCTTGAGCTCTAACCGCCTCATCTGCTCAAGTAATGGCGCCTGATCGGTGATCATCAAAGATAAACTCTGTACTGCTCTCCTGCTTAGGGCATCAGCAACCACGTTGGCCTTGCCAGGGTGGTATAAAATGTCTACATCATAATCTTTCAACAATTCCAACCATCTACGCTGCCTCAAGTTGAGCTCCTTCTGTGTGAACAGGTATTTCAAGCTCTTGTGGTCGGTATAAATCTCGCAGTGTTCCCCATACAGGTAGTGGCGCCACAACTTTAGTGCAAAAATCACTGCAGCTAGCTCCAAATCATGGGTAGGGTAATTCTTTTCATAATCTTTCAGTTGCCGAGAGGCGTAAGCGATTACCCTACCATCCTGCATCAGCACGCAACCAAGTCCACTGTGCGATGCATCACTATAAATCACGTATCCTTTCCCCATAACAGGGAGGGAAAGGATAGGAGCCGACATCAACCTGATCTTTAATTCCTCAAAGCTCCTCTGGCAATCCTCACTCCAAATAAACTTAATCCCTTTTCGCGTCAAAGGAGTGAGGGGTGTGGAAAGTTTCGCAAAACCTTCCACAAACCGACGGTAATATCCCGCCAAGCCCATAAAACTGCGGACTTCGGATACCGTCGTCGGTCGGGGCCAATCCCGGACTGCCTCGATCTTCGCCGAGTCTACTGCCACTCCAGCGGCTGAAATCACGTGGCCCAAAAAGACAACCTCCCGAAGCCAGAAATCACACTTAGATAACTTGGCATACAACTTTCTCTCTCTCAGAAGTTGTAGCACAATCCTCAGATGCTCCTCGTGCTCCACATCGCTTCGGGAATAAACTAGGATGTCATCAATAAAGACAACTACGAACCGATCCAGATATGGTCGAAAAATCCGGTTCATTAAATCCATAAAAGCAGCAGGGGCATTTGTCAATCCAAAAGGCATGACGGTGAACTCATAATGCCCGTACCGCGTTCTGAATGCCGTCTTCGGGATGTCCTCGGCCTTCACCTTCAATTGGTGGTAACCAGACTGTAAATCAATCTTGGAGAAGACACAAGACCCTTGCAGCTGGTCGAATAAGTCATCAATGCGCGGCAAAGGGTACTTGTTCTTGATGGTCACTTTATTCAGCTCCCGGTAATACACACACAGTCGAAGTGACCCATCCTTCTTCTTCACAAATAGCACCGGCGCTCCCCAAGGTGATACACTCGGCCTCACAAAACCCTTGTCCATTAAATCCTGGAGTTGCGCCTTTAACTCCCGCAGCTCGGCCGGTGCCATTCGGTAAGGAGCCTTAGAGGTTGGCGCAGTTCCTAGAACTACGTCAATCAAAAACTCAACCTCCCTATCCGGCGGCATATGAACTAGCTCCGGAGGAAAAACATCCGGGTACTCATGGACAATAGGGATATCCGTGAGTCCCGGTGCCGCCGTAGGCTCCTTAACCACCGATGCCAAAAGGGCCACGCATCCACTGCGCATCATCTGCCTCGCACGAGAGGTCGAAACCACAGAGGCAAAGAAAGCACTCTGGCACCCCCTGTAAACGAACACCTCCTGGCCTGGCTCGCTAAAGGTAACAGTCCTCGCGGCGCAATCAATCGTCGCGAAATAGCGAGCCAGCCAATCCATCCCCAGTACTATGTCGTAATCTCGCAGCTCACTAAGGACCATAAGGTCCGCTGGCAAGATCCAGGACTCAATCTGAACAGGGCAAGACCAACAACACTCCTCTACATGCAATGTATGATCAGGAATCTGTACCTCTACAGCATGTGGCAACCGACCTAACACTAGTCCATGAGATGATGCGAATACTCTACTGATAAAAGAATGTGATGCACCGGTATCAAATAAAGTGCGAGCTCTAGTACCAAGAAGTAAAGTGATACCTGCCACCACGTGGTCGGCTGCCGTGGAGTCCCCTACCTGGGCGGCGTAGACTCGCCCGCTCTGAGCTGGTGGTCGGTAATCTGCAGGGTGGGAGGAAGGAGCCCTGCTCGCTGGAGCATAAGGCCGCTGCTAGGGCACCGAAGGGGCTGATGCCGAGGAAGGAGCTGTCGACGCTGCAAAAGGGCAAGTGGCTCGCATGTGACCAGACTGTCCACAGATATAACATCGTCCCCACCGCTGATCACAAGTGCTAGGAAAGTGCGGCCCACCACAGAAGACACATCTCTCAGACGATTGGGACTGTCGGGACTGCTGCTGTGGTCTCCGAGACTGCTGCTGCTGCTGCCGCTGTGGCTGTCGCTGTGACCCCTGCTGTCGCGACTGCGACCTCTGCTGCTGCGAATGCTGCTGCTGTCGCTGGGGCTGCTGCTGTTGCTGCTGCTGTGGGGGTCTCTGGGATCCACCAGACCCTCGCCGCTCCGAACGCCCACGGCCCGTAAACTGCGGCGGTGGTGGTCGGGGCGGCCTCCATGAACTGGCCTGTCCCCCCTCGTCTAGCATTGGCCGCTTCCTCTCAGAACTCTGAGCGGCCAAGCCCCCACGTCTAGCGACGACGTGATCTCCCCTCTCGACCCACTGTGCATGATCCACTGCCTCTGATAAAGTCTGAAGCCTCTGGGCGTGTACCAAGGTATAGATCTCGGGGCGCAAACCTGTCTCAAACAGCTCCACCTGGTGCAGCCCATCCCTGGCAACATAGGGTACGCAGTTGAGCAACTGCGTAAACTCCTGATAATAATCCCATACCGTCCTGTCCCCCTGCTGGAGATTCTTCAAATCATCCTCAAGCTTTTTCTTCACGCTCGTGGAGAAATAAGTGTCAAGGATCAACCGTCTGAACTCCGACCAGGGTAGCTGTCGGGTGATCTGAAACTCTAAGGGCTCGACCCGACGCCACCAAGCATCTGCATCCCCCTCTAAGCAATGTACAGCCATATGCACTCTGAACCTGTGGTCAATGAAGAAGTCTCTGAACAACTTCTCCATTGCTGCCAGCCATGATCCTATCTCCGATGGGTGAGTGCTCCTCCCAGAGAACCTAGGTGGTCCTCGCTTACAGAACTTGGCGAGTTTGTCAGCAAACTCCTCCTCCTCCGCTGGGGTCAACGGCCTGAACACTCCCTGAGCCCCACTGCTCGACGACGGTGCCGTAGGGACTAATGGAATAGCCGGCGGTACGACTGGTGGTACAGGGGCCTCTACAGTAGTAGGGGGAGAGGCCCCAACCTGCGTAAGCAACTGCTCGAACCTCTGCTCCTGTGGCGGTGGCTCTCCGCCACTGGGCCACCATGGCCCTCAGCTCACTCAACTCAGAAGGCCCAGACTGCTCGGCTCCTCCGGGGGTATAGGAGTACCCCGGGCAGGGATCTGCCGCCTAGGAGGCATCCTGTCACGCAAGAAACCCACGGGTCAGTAAACAAAACCACTCTCGACCCAATATCAAGCGAAAGTCATGGACATTCCCCTATTTCTGTAACCTTATGTGTGTCTGCAGCCAACATAATGTCCCCCAGAAATAGGCTATGTCAATCCCCTCTCCACTCACAGGAGAAGAGTTAACAACCAATTACCGACTTTCGCACAATATCACGTCACTCACGCTCTGCCTTCCTAGGGTCTGCCAAAAGCCTAGGGTTCCTAAGTCCCAACTGACCTATCCCTAAGCTCTGATACCAACTTAATCTGTCACGCCCCGGGTGTAAACCAGAACCCGGGCCCGTCCACAGATCCGCCGTGCATACGGAATTTCCGTGTACCACGAAGCGCTGATAACCTCGCCAGATATAAACAAGTAATAAAGGAGCATAAAACAGAGCTAAACTAAAACTAATACAACTCAGACAAATGCTGGAAGTGAAAGTACAGTAAGCTCTCAAATATACAAGTGTCTCTCCCAGCTCACGAAATATATACAACCAGCTGGCCGCAGCCAGACCCAAAATAAAGGAAAATACAACCGTCTGAGTGTACTGGGGATACATCAAAACTACAAAACTCCAACTCGGGGCAGCAGCTATCTAATCAGCGATCCTCTTACCTCGATCCAGGGAAGAGGGTCCCGCGACTCCCGCAGAAGACTCTACAAAACAAAGGGGAAAAGAAAAGAAAACAGTGGGGTGAGAGACTACTATAAAACAGTACCTCCCCCTAGTGGGTAGACCTCAAACTCAGAAATACCCACTAGGACTACTAGAGGCGAAAATGAAATAAAGGTAGTATGCTAAAGGTAAATCTACTGATGATAAAGCTACCCCTATATGCCCTCTAAATGCCTAGCTGTCAAAATCGCTAGAGTATGCATCAGTATGTCAAAAACCTGGCCAACCAAACCCAATCAATACACCAGTCAACACTGGTACTGCCTGCTGTACTGTCAACTCGAGAAACCCAGTATCTGATCGCACACGGCACGATCTCAAAGTATCCAATCGACCCGCACACGGCTCGGCCCTAAGCCTACTCCGGAGTGGCACTCGAGGGGAGCGACCCACACGAGTAAAAATAGGTAACCATAAGTCTGATGTAGCAGGACTGGATCAAGACTCTAACGAGTGGGTAAGACCATCCACTAAAGAAGCCCGATCCCTCACCTCCAATCTGATGCAATATAATATACTAGTAAGCGCCGGTCAACCGCCCCAGTCCGCGGTTGCCGCAACACCCAACCATCCATCCCCGACTGTCCCAACTCTGAACATCTGAACTACACAATCCTCTACACCTAGACTACAGGAGAATGAATAGAAAGCATGGTTTTCTCCTAAGTCAATTCCAGCAGTATGTGTAGCAGAAAAAGGTGGCCTAGCTAGATGACCATTGAAGCATGCAAAGTCCTTTACTTGATAAACCCCTTTCAATTATTCTAACATATGCAACATTAAATGTTTGGACCCTCCGATGTACACGTGGCATGATATACGATACATAGATACATTTAGATGCACAATTAACTAGCAGTACCCCCTTGTACAACATGCATTCTAACCACATGCCCAAACCTTCCCTTACACACAACAGGAGATGGCTTTAGTATCTTTTCATCTAATTAAATTGCATATCTAAACATGGAAACACCACTTACTAATTTGTAGCCTGCTAACAATGCAAGTATTGACAAGGACCTTAATCCATACAAGCATGCTAGATACATTCGCATTACAATATATATCAAGGCATTCTAATAGCCTAGTGACATTCACAAGGAGGAGGTTCACACATCACCCACCTCAAGCGCTATTCCAAATTCCCGAAGGCGAAGTCCAAGATCAGTCCAAACACACCACCAATCTGTACAAAATACCCCAAAGGAAAAAATACATAAGCGATTCATCCCCAATTCCAAAATCTGTCCCCTAAATCCGCAGTCCAGATTCACCAATTTTACCTGCGATAATCCCAGAAAAATCCAAGAAAATACTATATCGCGATCCTTGCGACGAGCCCGTCGAAACGAGTACCTGCACGCCCAAATTGGAGTTTCCTACGCTGAGAAAAATCCGCAAGGGTACACCCCGAATCCAAACTGTACCAAATTCCGGTACCAGGAACCACAGAGAAAGAGATTCTCACCCACGGGTAAAATCCAGAAAATCTGAGAAAATCCAGGAGACTCCTTGCGAAACGTAGATAAAATTGCCTTTTTGAATCGCCTCGTTCCGACGCCTGACCGAAAAGATATGGCAAGAACACCGCGTGCTGTCCCAAAAGTCCGCGAAGAAAAAGGGGTCAAATGGTTGGCTAAGAAAACTCCAAGATCAGCACGGAAACGAGGAACCACAAAACACAGGAGTTGAAGCCCCCTTGTCGTGAGTCCAACGCGCAAGAATCGCGAATTCCGAGGTCGGGTGGGTGTCGTAGGAGTCCCAAACACTGAGAAGGGGCGAAAGGATCGCCGGAGACAAGCGTCGCGCCGCGCCGTAAAATGGTGAACCTTGGGAAGCGTGCCTCCAAAAATCCCTCAAACTTCTCCAATGGTTAGTGCACTGAGGGAGGAAAAACTCTTGTGAAGGGAGCTCAGCGGAAAGGGGGCCAAAAAGCCAAAGAACAAACAAGGAGGGCTATTTATAGGCCCAGCCCAAAACACCAAAATCCTATTTCCGGGCGCATGTTTCGGGCGCACTGCGCCCGGAAACCGTGCATGCTCCTGTCCGACGCGCCCGAAATCCTCTGTGCTGCCAACGTCGCCCACACACAGGGGAGCCGTGCATGCGACCGCGCCGGCACGCGCCACGCGTCCCCCCCGCGGTCAGCGGGGGTAGGTACCCCGCCTATCGCGTGCCGACCCTCGTCGCACTCGAGTGCGGGACCGAGAAAAAAAACAGCCCACCTGGCGCCACAGTGCGCGCCGCCGCCGTCCCGAGCGCCCCTCTG
>JAQNDB010003528.1:0-28868 GCA_029204045.2 Tillandsia leiboldiana | reverse complement strand
TCCAAATTCCTCTTCTAAAATTTTTGCCGGAAAATTTCCGGGAGAAGTGTTTCTTTTATCAATTTCGCGCTGAGTCCTTTTAATACCATTTTCGCGCGAAACACATCAAAACACCGACGTGGTCCTCCGATCACTCAGACGGATGCCTATACACCCGGAGGGCCATCACTTGAGTCCACATTGTCGAACACCGTCGACCATGCCACAAGGCCTCCAGAAGCTGCTAAACGCACTTTAGACGCCCTGCGGAGATCTGGGTCACCACATCCTCCCCCACTAAAAGAAGTTTCGTCCTCGAAACTAGCTCAACCCAAAAGGTGCCACAAAACAAGGGTAGGTACATAACACTGCCGTCTCCAGCTCTCAAGTCACCTGTCACTCCCCGTGATTACTCCACAACAACAACAACAACCGGTACGGCATGGCCCAAATTGCATAATTCTCTCATCTCATGAGCCAGAATTTGCAACGGCATCCCTCGTACCACAAGTACTCGCAGATCTCAAAGGAAACGAGTCATCACGGGCGAGGAATCCACAAGCCTAACACTCCTGAGCTGAGACGTGGAAGGAAAAGGCTGGGGGAAAAGAGAGAACAACCAATGTAGCACGCACCAAAATCGCTCCCTAGTGCCAGCTCAACCAGGCGATCCGAAACATACCCCATACGGTCGTCCAGAGAAAAGAAGCCCTAATCGGCTAGGGTCCCCGCTCAAACACTCTCGGATCCTGACCAACCGCAGGGACTGCTTCACCGCAGTGTACCGTCAAAAGGGACCCTCAGGGACACAACCTCGAGCCCTGTTCCTCAACGGTCCCACCCAGCGCCAACATGTGGAACCACTAAACTCAACCCCGAAAAGCTATCCGGCTCCAGGTATCCGCCACCACAGTGGCCCTGTCGCGGTGATACTGAATGCTCAAGAATAACCCAATGGTAACTCCACAGCCACTAAGGGAGGCACCACTAACACAAAGGGTCCATCCCCCATCTCTGGCAAAGCTGCAATCGACGCTAGTACCAGTCTCATCATCCATTCGCCATGCTCTCCTGGCACTGCGAAATCCAACAAGCTCCTCACCTCAACAATAAATGTTGATCTCAGCCAAACTCAAATAGCATCCACATTGGCCGGAAATCCACCGCCGCTCCTATGGCTAACACAATGTGACCCAATAAGGTAAGCTTCTAAAGCTAAAACTTGTATCTCAATAATCTGGCATACAGCTTCATCCACACAGCATGGTAACACATCCACCAGTGCTCCTCATGCTCCCAGCATGCTCAGGGAGTAGATCATAGTATCCCTGGAGGATCTAGTTACCAAAGCAATCAAGTACAGCTGGAGCACAATTCCTCAAACCAAAAGAGTGGCAGGGCGCTAATCAATCCAATTGGCCTTACTAAAACATAATGCCCCTACCGTGACCTGAACCCCATCTTGGCGAAATACTCAGCCGTAAGATTCCAAATCTGTACCTGCATCAATCGTACAACTGCCGGAGTATAATTCCATCAAAGGTCCAGAATAATACTTGGACCTGTCTACACTCGACCCATAAAAGGCCCTCACAATCGTGTATCAACGATGTGGCATCACCACCGTATATCAACGGCGTGGCACTAGGTCAAACAGACCCCTCGATCCATCAGATCCTGCAACTGCGCCATCAGCTCTCACAGCTCTAACTGGCAATATCCAATGAGGTGTTGCCGAGGGTGGCGCGGTTCCCCGAACCACGCCAAACTCAATCTCTATCTCCCTAACCGGCGGCATTATCAGCAGCTCAGGTGAAATCACACCCGGAATCTCGTGGCAACAGAGATATCTTTGGGTCCCGGTGCCGCCGTAAGCACCTCTCACACTGTCGCTATAACCAGTGTGCTCTAACGACCTCAACAACCAAATCTCCTCTCGTCTGCCTCGCAGAAGGTCAAAGTCCTCACCTTCCGCAGTCTAACAAATTCCCGCTACCGCTGCGCCACTCCGATATAGAGGTTGATGCTGCCATCGGGGTCCACCCGATCTCTGGCATCTCGGGAACCCGTTATCCAGGAAAAATAAAATCAGAAATATCTCTGCCGGCCGATCTGTCCTCCATCACCCGGCGCCAAGCGCCAATATCCAGAACTCGCCTCTGGCGGCAGATCCCTATCCCAAGGAACTGCAGCGCCATGCTCCATACACAATGCCTACCCATCGAAGCGACAATAATCCAAAACGGAGGGACCAACTACACTGAAATGTATCCTAGCGCAAACCATTCCCCGTCAAACATATCCTATGCGCCTCAACCCTCGGAACCTGGAGCGTGCAGTTCAACAATTGCATAAACTCCCTAGCACAGGGAGGCTCTCCGAGAGTCTCTCCATCACCACCAACCCCAATTCTGCCTACAAAGGCTCCAACTCAAACCTATGAATCGGGATGGTTCAGACTGCCGGGACTGGCTTCCATCGATCAATGATGTCCCTAAGCTCAGCTACTATCCACTATCCACCCTGCCTCGGTGCCTCGCACTGCTCGTCGGCACGGAGGGGGCTGCTCGCTCCATCGGCGCCACTGGTACAACTGAAGATACCACTGCATAGGAAGAAAGTACTGGAGGACACTCAAGCGGTACTGCCACTGGCTATGCTCTCTGCTCCAACAAGCGCATCAAACGTTCCATGGCTTCTTCCTGGCATCGGACAACCTCCGACGTCTGTGCCATCTGGATCCATAACTCTTGGGTCTCGCTCTGCTCTGATAGCTCTGCCTCCCGCTGCTCGGGTTACTAATCAGATGCGGAAAGCGCATTCCTCACAGCACGACGTCTCACAAGCATCGTAGACCACTGCACAATAACAAACATCAGGACACAACAACCATACGACCCAATCCAGCGAAAGTCTAAGACATGTTATCAATTCCACAGCATTATGTTGTCTGCAGCCAACATAATCGCTTAGGAGCCTAAACATGCCAATCACTCATCCCGTCTCTTGGAGAGGTACAAACTCGATCAGGACTCTCGCTAAAAGTCACGACTCTCACGTGGTCATCCTAATGTCCAACCACAAGCTAGGGTTTCTAAGTCCTCAATGACCTACAACCTAGGCTCTGATACCACTCTAATCTGTCACGCCCCGGGGTCGAAACTGCGACCCGGCTCGCCAACAGATCCGCC
Source organism: Tillandsia leiboldiana (assembly GCA_029204045.2). NCBI lineage: Eukaryota > Viridiplantae > Streptophyta > Magnoliopsida > Poales > Bromeliaceae > Tillandsia > Tillandsia leiboldiana. The sequence goes on along the minus strand of JAQNDB010003528.1, from coordinate 25,698 downwards.
ACCTATGCCAAACCCGCATAGGTGAAGCGTCCTACCTGCAAGAAAAGTACTACAGCTAAACAGATATCAGAGCTATAAATAAAATCTGCTGTATAACTAAATCAATCACTGTACAACTGGAAATAACACAACAATGTCCGTCTCCCAAAATGATAATCATGCAGAATCCTCATATACAAACTCAGAACTCAACCGGGAGGTATCTCCAATAAATACATCAGTGTACAGGCTCTCAATACATAACAATCCTCACTACAACAGTCTCTCAAAGGAGGAAAATAAAATAACTAATCTACTGAAGCTCTCCTCAGAAGGGGTACCGCTACACTCCAACGACGGGTAGGGAACTAGCTCGCGACTCCCTCGCCTCGGTCAGAAGGATCAGCAACAGGAACAACAGGAACCGGAGTAGAAGTTCCTGTGGGAAAAGACACCACGACGGGTGTGAGAACTACGTCCCAAGTAGTTCTCAGTGGGTGCCGCCAACAAGCCCGACGGTCTGCCCACTAAGTCCACTAGAGGCATAAAGTACAAAAGCAGTGCTGTAAGGAAAGCTGGGAAAAGTAAACTCTACAGCTACTATGCCTCTATCTAGATGCTCAAGGAGTGGGACAGAAAGAACATGATGCCACAACTAACTCTCATCTCTGATCACTCAATCTGAACTGACTGCCTCCTCGGGTCCAGTCAAGCCTGCGCCAACCTACTGCCGTTACGTCCCTGAGGAGCGGACTTACGTAGGATCTACTGCCGTTACGTCCCGGAGGAGCGGACTTACATAGGATCTACTGCCGTTACGTCCCGGAGGAGCGGACTTACGTAGGGCGTCCATGACTGCCAACACCAGCACAGCCAGAGGGACAAATGCAACGACAAGTCGCGATAGAAAAGCTCAATCTCACGCCGGTATAACAACCCGGTCTCGCCTACTCCGGAGTGGCACTCGAGGGGAGCGACCCGCTCGAGTAAAAAGTAACCCATCTCAAGTATCTCTGTCAAGCTCAAATGTGGCTCATGCAGGCTATGATCCACGATCAAACAGATCGGTAACTCCAAGCTCAAAGCACAACTCAGTCGGAAAAAGAACCTCGACTCGAACAGGAATAGCCCAACACACTCTCACAGCTATGTCGGAGAACCCTCAACGACTCAATCTGATAAATGCACGACCATGGCTGAGTCGGGAAACCTCCACGACTCGATCTGCCAGAACCCCAAGATCCTCAAGGCTAAGTGGGAGAACCACCTCCACCACTAAATCAGAGAAACAACCTCTAGATCACACTCTGCCAACTCATGGCACCAAGTCGCATCCACTGCGAGAAACTGTCTCAACAGGCCAAACAGGCCAAACGTCGCATCTACTGCGAACAATTGCCTCAACAGGCCGACATCGCATCCACTGCGAACAGCTGACTCAACAGGCCAAACAGGCCGAACATCTCAACCACTAACCCAATGAAGGGTCCGGGAACACCGAAAGACTAGAACCTACAACCCAAATCAAACAAGAACAGGCTCTAGGCATAGCCTCTCGTTGTTCTCGTCCCAAGAAAAGGCAGACCTTAGAACCCAGACCACTCGAATCATCTCGGTGGTTAATTTATAGGAAAAACTGTGACATTTCTTACTGAAGCCATCCGATCTGTAAGAAATCCATATTTAATGATTTTTAGTTCTGCTTAGGAAAACAGTTGAAACCAAGTTTTATATCTAAGCCTCGAAGGGCTAATGCCTTCGTCCAATCAAACAGGAACAGACTCAGGCGACCCTACGATGCTTGGAAGAAAATATTTGGTTGACAAAAATCATATGTGTGTCCAAAAAGGTTCTGGGTTTAAGGTTCTGCTAACACTGATCTACCGCTGCCACTAGCACAGCGGCGACAGATAAAACAAGAAAAATAAAACATCTCGGGACCGCCGTCTACCCAAACGGCTCCCGCTACAGATGAACAACCAACTACATCTACCAGACGCCACTCTGCTCCCAAGCACGAGTGTAACATGCATCCCACACTAAAAGATAACTCCTGACCACTCGGCCCACTACCCGGGCGAGGAAGAACACTATGTCCAGGAAAGATAGAAGTGTGGATGTCTAAAGCAGAAATAACCCTAGCCCAAGTGAGGGTTTTCTACTAGTCTGGTTACACATGCAATCATATGACAGGGGTGCTAGGTCAAATTCCAAGATAACAATAATCAACAGCTTGTAGGGAAGGACAATAAATACATGATGATCTATCAACATCAGGAACATCAATTCCTATAATCTAGCATGCTATATAAAACACATCTATAACATGCAAGTCCCTACACAGATAGAATTAATGCACAGTCCATAGGTCGTGAAGACAAGGCCACCCACCTGAAAATGCTAACTGTCCGGAGTCGCACAGCTGAGAAAGTCCAGAAACAGATATCTCTACACACCCACCAATCCAACAATACAGGAACAGTGATCAATACCTCCTGGGTACAAAAACACAACCCAAAGTTACACTTAATTCCATAAAATCCAAGCATCACAAATCTGCTGGGAACAGTCCCCTTAATGCGAAATTTTCACCTGTAAAACGAACTCCAAAAATTCCAATAAAAATATCACAGCGAGCGTCTCGTCGAGACCTTCGAAATGGGTACCTGCACGCCCAAATCTGAGCCCCGTAGGCCGAGTTACAAATTCCACAGTACAGGTGCGCAAACACTCACAACCACACAACTGTAAACTCAAACACAGATAAAAAGGGGAATAGTATACCTTCGGGCAAGCCTCAAAAAAATCCCAGAAAAATACAATGATAATCCTTGCGACGAGTAGATCCAAAAGTGTATAGGCTCATCTCGATCCGACACTCGGGTGCGGAGATAAAATTCCGGCAAGGGGCCGCTGTCCAAAAACTCCACCAGAAAACAGCGGCTTAGAAATGCTTCGAAAACCGTGTCAAAAACTCTGAATCCAGCAAGATGATCAACACGAAAATCGAAGACGTACCTCTAATGATTCCAACGCCGCAGAAATCGTCCAAAAATACTGACGGAGTAGCTCGGTAGACCTCTCAGATCAAACTGCGACGATAACGGGCCTCCGATGAAAAATCGCCACACTGCGCTCCGATGCCGAAGTCGTCGATGCCGCGGCTTCCAAAAAATCCGGGCCTCCGCCAGAAGATGCGCAAGATGAAGATCTCCAACTTTGCTAAAGGGCCCATGGGCAGGGGAGCTCGGGAAAGGGGGCAAAACTCCCCCACAAGACAGCTATTTATAGGCCCAGCCCGAAAATCCGAATTTTGGACTTTTGGCCCAAAGTTTCGGGCGCTGGCACTTCCGGGCTGCTACAGTAACGGGCCGGGCCCGTTACTGTTCACGCCCGAAATCCCCTAGGCCCGCCACGCGTCCCATTCCTGCTCCCCGCACCCGGCGCACGCACCGCGACGAACCACGGGACGCCACGTGTCGCGACCAGAGGTCGTGCACCGGTGCGCCCGACCAACCACGGGGCGCCACGTGGCGCCCCCACGACGCCTCCAACCGCGCCCACGCCGCGCCCACGTGCGCCCACGTGCGCGGCCGCGCCGCCCGCGGCCCCGTGCCGGGCACGCATCCCGATGCAGACCCTGCCGCTGCGTGGACCGCGCGCACCAAGACCCGCCAACAACCAGCCGCCACGTGTCCCGCTCCGGTCCACCGTGCACCCGCGCCATCCCGTGGACCGCGCCCACTGCGCCCGCCAACCGGGAGGCGCCACGTGGCCAGCGCCCGGGTGCACGCCTCCGCGGTGGACCGCGCACCTCCGCCGCCGCCAGCCGCCGCGCTCCGCCGCCCGCCGCCGCCGCCGGCGCCCCTCCGGCGGCCGGAACAGTACCAAAATCCTCGAAATGCGTGTTTTCGCATCCGGACTCCGAAAAATACAAATAAATAGTCCATCTTGACCGTTTTCGCGCGCTGAATCCAAATCCGAAGTCCGATTTGCCAAATTCCTCTTCTAAAATTTGCCGAAAATTTCCGGAGAAGTGTTCTTTACTCAAATTTCGCGCTGAGTCCAATTTTAATAACCATTTCGCGCGAAACCACATCAAAACATCCGACGGGGTCCTCCGATCACTCACGTGATCCAGTATACACCCGGAGTCCATCACTTGAGTCCAAATTGGTGCAGAAACACCGTCGACATGCCACATAGGCCTCCAGAAGCTGCTAATCGCACTGTAGAAGCCCTGCGGAGATCTGGGTCACCACAGCCGCCCTCATGCAGCGCCGCCCGCATGCGTGGCTCCGTGCGTGCCGGCTCCGGTGATGGTGCCGACTCCCCTCCTCCCTTTTTCCCAAGAAAAACCCAAATCAAGAACCCTAACCTATGCTCACCTTGGTTTCGTCGGCTAGGGTTGATCTAGGGGATGATCGTCCTGTTCTTGCGTGAAGGGTATGCCGGCGATCTTCCGTCTCCTCACCCGCTCCGCCTTGCTTCTCCACTCGACCAGTTGGGAAACAGTAAGGTTTGGTTGGGAAACTGAAAGGTTGGGGAAGTGGGTTCTCGTTGCCCTTGGGGTTTCGTACGCAGGGGAGTTGTGGGGAGTTGTGGGGAGTGGTGGGAAGTTGGGGGGGGGAAGTTGTGGGGAGTTGTGGGAAGTTGGGGGGGGTTGTGGGGAGTTGTGGGGTTGTGGGAAGTTGCACGACCGGGAAAAGGCGGGAGCGGTTAGGATGGCGGGAGCGGTTTAAGTTGGCGGGAGCGGTTAAATTGGGGAATGGGAATGAACCCAAATCAAGTCAAAAACGGGTAACAAGTCGGGTGCGAACCAGGGTCCGGTCTGCCTGAAAAACCGCGTTGACCACCTGAACCGCTAGCCACCTTCCGAAATTTATTCCGGGAGATTCCGGCGTCGGAATTCAAAACCGATTGCGCCGCCATTCTCCGTTTCGTGAGCTTTATTAACTAAAAATACCCGCGAGCCCCGACGGTCTGTCCGGAAACAAGGAATTATTCGATCACCCTCCAGCCCCGAAACGAATTGCGAAATAAACGAAACCAAAAGTAGACCCAAAAAAAAAACATTTTAAACCAGCGGCTACTACACCACTCACCTCTTAAAACGAGTTTCATCCTCGAAACTCAATCCTGGTTCGCGGTAAAGAGATAGGGGTAGCCCTCCCTCATCTTCGATTCTAGTTCCCACGTCGCTTCCCGCTCCTCGTGGTTGTTCCAGTGTACCTTCACATAGGGGATGTCTCGGTTTCGAAGCGTCTTGCTTTCTCTTGCTAGTATTCGCACAGGGGTTTCCTCGAAGCTTAGGTCCTCCTTTAGTTCGAGTGTCGAGACGTCCAGAACATGCGACGGGTCGGGGAGGTATTTCTTGAGCATCGAAACGTGGAACACGTCATGAATCCGGTTGAGGTTCGGTGGTAGGGCAAGGCGGTAAGCCACTGGGCCAATCCGCTCCAGGATCTCGAATGGCCCCACGAACCGCGGGCTTAGCTTGCCTTTTAACCCGAATCGCTTGATTCCCCTGGACGGCGAGACCCGCAAAACACGTGTTCTCCCACCTGGAACTCTAAGTCGCGGCGTCTTCGATCCGCGTAGCTCTTTTGTCGACTCTGGGCGGTTAGTAAGCGCTGTCTGATGAGGCGCACCTTCTCTTCTGTTTCTTCCACCAAGTCGGGTCCCAAGAAGTTCCGTTCTCCCAAGTCGTCCCAACAGATCGGGGATCGGCAGCGTCTCCCGTATAAGGCTTCGTAGGGTGCCATCAGGATGCTGGCCTGGTGGCTATTGTTGTAAGCGAATTCTACAAGTGGTAGGTAACGCTCCCAACCGACTCCCCAATCGAGTACACAGGCCCGAAGCAGGTCCTCTAGCGTCTGTATCACTCGCTCCGACTGCCCGTCTGTCTGAGGGTGGAAGGCTGTGCTGAAGTGCAATTTAGTCCCCAAGGCTTGTTGCAGGCTCTGCCAAAACTTTGAGACAAAACGCGTGTCTCTGTCTGATGTGATCGATGCCGGTACCCCATGCAGTCTTACAATCTCGCTGAGGTAGACTTGAGCCAACCGCTCTCTGGTCCAGGTTGTGTGAATCGGCAGGAAGTGCGCTGACTTAGTTAGCCGATCCACTACAACCCATATTGTGTCGTGTCCTTGTGGTGAGCGTGGGAACCCGGTGACAAAGTCCATGGTGATATGATCCCACTTCCACTCCGGTACCGGTAAGGGTTGTAACTTTCCCGCCGGTCGTTGATGTTCCGCCTTTATCTGTTGACACACAAGGCAATGAGCTACAAATTGAGTTACATCCCTCTTCATCTTGGGCCACCAGAAGGTCTGCTTGAGGTCCCTGTACATCTTTGTGCCTCCTGGATGCGCTGCATAAGGGGCGCTGTGTGCCTCAGACAGAATTTCCTTCTTCAATTCCGGGGTATCCGGCACGCAAATCCGCCCGCGGAACCGTAGAGTGCCGTCGCCTTCCATTGAAAAGTCACCTTCCTGATCCGGTGAGATCTTGTCTCTTACGAGCTGTAAGTGCGAGTCCGCCTGCTGTCCCTCTCGAATCTTTTCTAGCAGTGTTGGCTTGACCACAAAAGTTAGAAGTTGCGCAACCGTGCCTGCTGGCACTACTTCCAACCCTAGTCGTGAAAATTCCGCGATCAAGTTGCTCTGCTCAGTTATCGCACCTACCGATCCTCCCTCCAATCGCCCCTTCCTGCTCAGAGCGTCCGCTACTACGTTTGCTTTCCCGGGGTGATATTGGATCGTTAGGTCGTAATCCTTCAGTAATTCAAGCCACCGCCTCTGCCGCAGGTTTAGTTCCTTTTGGGTGAATAGGTATTTAAGACTCTGGTGATCTGAGAAGATGTTACAATGGACACCAAAGAGATAGTGTCTCCATAACTTCAGGACGAAGACCACCGCAGCCAGCTCTAAATCGTGTATTGGGTAGTTTCTTTCGTAGTCCTTTAGTTGCCTAGACGCATAGGCTATTACCTTCCCCTGCTGCATTAAGACACCCCCAAGGCCGATTCTCGAAGCGTCGCAGTACACCTCATAGTCCTCACCGGGTGTTGGTAGTACAAGAATTGGTGCCTCGGTTAGCCTTCTTTTGAGTTCTTCAAAACTTTCCTGGCATTTGGCCGTCCATACAAACTTTTCTCCTTTCTTGGTCAACCGGTTTAAAGGGGCCGCAATCTTCGAGAAACCCTCGACAAAGCGTCTATAATACCCCGCCAGCCCCAAGAAACTACGGATCTCCGTCACCGTCGTGGGCGGCTGCCAGTCGATCACCGATTCCACCTTCTTGGGGTCCACGGCGATTCCCTTTGCCGAGATCACATGCCCCAGGAATCCCACTTCGCGTAGCCAGAACTCACACTTTTTGAGCTTAGCGAACAGCTTCTGCTCCCTGAGGGTTTGGAGAATCGTTCGTAAGTGATCCTCGTGCTCCTCGTCGGTGGATGAATAGATTAGTATATCTCGGTGGATGTTGGGCCGTCACTGTTGTGATTAAAGCAAAGTCTCTGATACCATCTTAATCTGTCACACCCCGGGGGTTTTATTTTAGCGGAAACGATACACCAAAGTAAGCATAAGGTGCGTACAAATTTTTTTTGTTTAAAAACCTCCTTCCCCGGCGCGTGCCCAGACCCGCCACATATACAGATTTACTCGAAAATCGGGCAGAGTCTCCTCTGTATATGCACGGCGTCGCGGCTGTTACAATAGTCGAACACAAGCAATCATTTTTCATTTAATCACAACAGTTCGGAGTCTAACTGTACATGACGACTAAACAATGCCATGGCCAGTCAAGTTGAAAGGATAAACTCACCGTTTTGAAAACAGGCCCACACGGCCTTAGGTTTTGAAAACAAATTGGAAAACGGCATAAATCCACAGAGTTTGGGAAAATGGGCCCACACGACCCTAGAGTTTTGAAAACAGTTTTCGAAGTCCTTTTCCTCTTGTTTCCAGTTGGTTTGTTTAGAAAACGGCCAAGCGGGAAAGATAAAGGAAACAATAGTGCATAACTGAAACGAAAGTAATCAACATCCACACGACCCCACAAGGGTATCGAGAACCACACAGTAACCTACAATACCAAATGAAATGCAGAGAAAGTAAAGAAAGCGGCATACTAGGGCCCCCACAGCCCGACTGCTCCCACCTCGGCCTCACCGTCGCCTACCTCTACCCCCTGGAGGTACCTGTCACAGAGTGGGTAGTCAGCGACACTATCCTGATAAAAATACTAAAGCAGTAAAGTAATACCAAGCCACAAAAAGTAAGACTAGCCGGAGCAACCACTCTACTCGTAATGGTAACTCGCAACCACCTGTACCACCTGTGACACCTGTAACCCTGGTAACACCTGTAACACCTGACCTCGTCGGGCACCAATCCCGGCGGGTCGCACACCTGACGTCGTCGGGCACCAATCCCGGCGGGTCGCACACCTGACCTCGTCGGGCACCAATCCCGACGGGTCGCACCGCTCACACCTTGGTGCCTCGAACCCCACACCTACGGGGGCCCCACTACATCCTCTCGTGGGTAACACGGGTCGAAGACCGCCTTTCCGGAAAAGAGCACCCTTTGCGGTGGCCAGACCGCGGGTGCGCGTGTCGCAACGGAGCATAAGTAACCAAGACACGGGGTAATATAGTACATCATAGAAACCGTCAGCGTTAGTACCGATTAACAATAAAAATCCCTTTCGGAATACTAACACTATACTCAGCCTCGACCGTAAACCCACCTTTTCGTTGTCGAGCTCCTGACCGATGCTAGGTTCTCCCGCGTCTCGGGTGCCCGCCCGGACCTACAAGAACCTGTCATACAGGAGTCAGAAATTTAAGACTCTGTAAGATTAAAGACTAGAACACCCGGCGCCCCCCCCCCCCCCACCTTGCGCACAATTCGTACACGTACGCGCCCGGCCCCGCGCGGCTGAGCGGCGTACTACCTGTGTGCGGCGCCGTCCGCACGCGGCGTCACCCACATGCGGCGCTTCCCACTTGTGGGTGCGCGCGGCGCTGCCCACATGCGGCGCTGCCTGCATGCGGGCGCGTGCAGCGCCGCCCGCATGCGGCGCTGCCCGCATGCGGTGCCGCCCGCGTGCGGTGCCGCCCGCATGCGGCGCTGTCCGCATGCGGGGGCATGCGGCGCCGCCCGCATGCGGCGCCGCCCGCATGCGGTGCCGCCCGCACGCGGCGCCGCCCGCATGAGGTGCCGCCCACACCCGCATGCGGAGCCGCCCGCGTGCGGCGCCGCCCGCATGCGGTGCCGCCCGCATCCGCATGCGGAGCCGCCCGCCTGCGGCGGCGCCCGCATCCGCGTGCGGTGCCGCCCGCATGCGGCGTTGCCCGCATGCGGGGGCATGCGGCGCCGCCCGCATGGGGCGCCGCCCGCATGCGGCGCCGCCCGCATGCGGATGCACGCGGCGCCGCCCTCATGCGGCGCCGCCCACATGCGTGGCTCCGTGCGTGCCGGCTCCGGTGATGGTGCCGACTCCCCTCCTCCCTTTTTCCTAAGAAAAACCCAAATCAAGAACCCTAACCTATGCTCACCTTGGTTTCGTCGTCTAGGGTTGATCTAGGGGATGATCATCCTGTTCTTGCGTGAAGGGTATGCCGGCGATCTTCCCTCTCCTCACCCGCTCCGCCTTGCTTCTCCACTCGACCGGTTGGGAAACAGTAAGGTTTGGTTGGGAAACTGAAAGGTTGGGGAAGTGGGTTCTCGTTGCCCTTGGGGTTTCGTACGCAGGGGAGTTGTGGGGAGTGGTGGGAAGTTGGGGGGGGGAAGTTGTGGGGAGTTGTGGGAAGTTGGGGGGGTTGTGGGGAGTTGTGGGGTTGTGGGAAGTTGCACGACCGGGAAAAGGCGGGCGCGGTTAGGATGGCGGGAGCGGTTTAAGTTGGCGGGAGCGGTTAAATTGGGGAATGGGAATGAATCCAAATCAAGTCAAAAACGGGTAACAAGTCGGGTGCGAACCAGGGTCCGGTCTGCCTGAAAAACCGCGTTGACCACCTGAACCGCTAGCCACCTTCCGGAATTTATTCCGGGAGATTCCGGCGTCGGAATTCAAAACCGATTGCGCCGTCGTTCTCCGTTTCGCGAGCTTTATTAACTAAAAATACCCGCGAGCCCCGACGGTCTGTCCGGAAATAAGGAATTATTCGATCACCCTCCAGCCCCCGAAACGAATTGCGAAATAAACGAAACCAAAAGTAGACCAAAAAAAAAAACATTTTAAACCAGCGGCTACTACATGGACTGTGCATGTGTGCCCATGGATTCAGAGATTAGAGAGCAGATATTGAAGGAGGCTAACTATAAACCTTATACCATTCACCCTAGTAGGACTAAGATGTATAGAGACCTCCGGGCACAGTTCTGGTGGACAGAGATGAAGAGAGACATTGGGAGGTTTGTTGCTCACTGTAAAACTTGTCAGCAAGTTAAGGCTGAACATCAGGTTCCAGCTGGCAAGTTGCAGAGCCTCCCAATCCTTGAATGGAAATGGGATCATGTGACTATGGACTTCATTGTGGGATTACCGAGGTCACAGAGTGGAGCTGATGCTATTTGGGTTATTGTGGATAGATTGACTAAATCAACCCACTTGCTCCCTATTCATATTAGTTGGTCCTTGGAGCGATTAGCAAGCTGTACATGGATGATATTGTGAGATTACATGGTGTACCAGCTTCGATTATATATGATAGAGACCCGAGGTTCACATCACAGTTTTGGAGGAGCCTTCAGACACCCTTGGGTCCACAGACCGATGGACGGTCAGAGCGCACCATTCAGACTCTTGAGGATATGCTGAGAGCTTGTATCCTGAGCTTTAGTGGAGGTTGGGATCGACATCTACGACTGGCTGAGTTTGCGCACAACAATAGCTATCAAACGAGTATTCACATGGCGCCGTTTGAAACATTGTATGGACGCAAATGTCGATCCCATTATATTGGAGTGAAGTGGGTGAAAGAAAGACACTAGGACCAGAATTGCTTCAGGAAGCTGAGGAAAAAGTTAAGATGATCCGGCGACATCTAGGGACAGCTCAGAGCCGGCAGAGGAGTTATGTTGACAGGAGGCGACGAGACTTGGAGTTCCAGATTGGTGATCATGTTTTCCTGAAAATCTCGCTGTCTCGAGGGGTGCGCAGATTTGGAGTATGCGGAAAACTCAGTCCGCGGTTTATTGGCCCTTTTGAGATTTTGGAGCGCATTGGACGAGTTGCATATCAACTTGCGCTACCGCCACAGCTTGCAGGCACACACGATGTATTCCATGTATCCGTTTTGAGGAAGTATGTCTACGATCCCTCACATGTTATTGACTTCACTTCCTTGGAGCTAGAAGAGGATATGAGCTACCAGGAGTACCCGATGCGAATTCTTGCCCGTGAGACTAAAGAATTGTGCAATCGAGTCATACCTTTTGTGAAGATTCAGTGGTGTCATTACGACGAGAGGGAGGCTACTTGGGAGCCAGAGGAAGACATGAGGACTTCTTTCCCCTACCTGTTTGAGACTTCATCCTGAGGTATGTTTAGTTTCGAGGACGAAACTCTTTGTAGTGGGCGAGGATGTGAGTACCTGTGTACTTGTAGAGCAATTTATTACTGGACCAATGGCTTGACGACAACTTTTCGGTGTGTCGGAGTTCTCGGCGTGCAAAACGGAGGCGAAAAATGGATCCAGCGCGAAAAACTGTGCGAAATACCCTATTTTTGTGTATTTTTGGTGAAAATTGGGATTTTTGCATTTTACTGTGCTGTGGATCCGGTCCACGGACGAGGGGAGCGCGACCGGCACATGGCGCGTGCACCAGCGCACGCTAGTGCGTGCCAGTGCAGCGCAACGCGTGGCGCGTATCCGAGCGGGCCGGGCCGCGCTGGAGCGCGCGCGATGGCGCCGCGAGTCTAGGCCCTTGCGGGTTTCGGGCCTGCACAGTAGGGGGCGCCCGAATCCATTTAGAAGAGGATATTTTTGAGGTTTAGTTGGTATTTTGATCCGTAGGAGCTTGTTGGCACAGGTTTAGAGCTATTTAAGGGACACTATTGACCTGAGATTATTCTTCTGGTTGTTCTTGATCATTTCCAGCTGAAGATAGGTGTTCTTGAGGGCTTTAGCATCTTCTTTCTCCCTCCTGTAACGCCATTGTTGAAGCTTGGAGCTTGCCATTTGGGTTGGTCACTTCCTCACCTTTCCTTCAAAAGGGTCCCTAGAGCTATAGGAGTATAATTTCGAGGTGATCTTTGTGGGGAAATTTCCAGAACTTCGAGGTCTACAGCTTTCGTATTTGAAGGTAAATCTAGTTTGGGCTCGAAACCAGGTAAAATTTGTGATCTTTGACACTCTATTCACAGCTTAAGATTTTGAGCAGTGTTCAATGTTTTTCCTCCCCTGGGCAGTACAAGGGGAATTTTCACCTGATTATTGGTGGGAAATTTTCAGGATTCGAAGATCTACAAATTTCATATTTTCATGAACCTCCAATTTGGGCGCCAAGTCAAGTAACTTAAGCAATCTTTGGAACATTTGTGCACAGCTTGATGTTTTGAGTAGTACTCAGTCTTTTAACTCCCCTGGGCTGTAGGATTTGAGTTTCGAGTTGATTTTTGTGGGAGAATCTTCAGGACTTGAAGCTCCACAACTTTGATATTGTTGAGAGAAGCTAATTTCTGCATTTGACCAGGTAAATATACTCGCCTTTGAACCCATGTTTAAAGATTTCAGTTTTGGACAGCTTGTGGTAATTATGGAAATTCATTTCTTTCCTTTCTGAAATGGAGAAATTAAAAGTTGGGTGATCTTCTACACTTCAAGAGGAACATTTTGACACCTTAAACTCGAAAATTGGATGATAATTGATATACCATCTTTAGTCCTCTTCTTAGACCAAGTTTTCCTGAAAATCTGCATGCTTGTTGGAACACCTTTTATTGTTAATTGAGGGATAGACCTTATTTCTTGGTTAATGATGGCATTATGGTTAATCCAAATGGTTGAATGCAATCTTAGAAACATGATGAACAATTCCTCTTTTGGTTTCAACTTGTAATTATACTTAAATAGGGATGCATAGCAAGTTGAATTTCAGCTTGGGGTTTTATGTGGAAATTTTGGACAGCATTGATACTCTTAGTTGAGAGTTGAATGAAAGGATTTAAATTTATCTTCTTGGAAATCTCTTGATGTTTTTAAGTTAATTAAGAACTCAAGAAACAAATTTGGGCTGTGGTATTAAAGCCTAATGAGACATATATAGCAGATTTTGAGTTATTTCGGCACTTGTTCGAATTTCAGAAATTTTGCGCACCCGGTAATGTTTTTGCTATAATTTTCAATCCGACAGGGATTTTGAGGCGATTTCAGGTTTGTGGCAAAGACATCGACAATAGGATTGTGGTCGCCAAGAATAAAACCAATCAAATTGCAGAGCATTGAGCTAGCAGGTGGGTTATTGAGCACATCGAAACTTCGGCTTACTTGTTGACTCAACCAAAAAGTTAGCAATTGTGTGGTTGTTATGCTTACTCTCTATATTTGATCAAAGCATGTTACAAGTGAGACTTATGTTGGGAACTACATCTTTTATTGTCATAACCATCCCATGCTTGTTTGGACATTTAGCTAATCCACATTTTCTTTATATGCTATACTGTCTTGTTGGATAAAGAACTTAGGAGAAAACCCTTTTTGCTTTTCTCTTATATCATTGTTGCTCGGGTTAGAGAGCAGGGATGGGGATAGTATAGTTGTATTATCAAGTTAGGTGGGATAGCACCATATCGATGACTCGGGAGTTGTCTGCAACCATGGATTTTGGGTGGTTGACCGATTAGCGTTATGCATCAATTGGGGCAGGGTTTACATAGATGGTTGACCTTTTCACCTTGGTCAGAGAGATGACTTTCTCCTGCCATACACTCTATTGACATTCATTTACTCGAGTTGGGTCGCGCCCCTCGAGGGCCACTCCGGAGTAGGCGAGACCGGGTTGGTGTTCCGGTTGGTTAGTTGAACCGGGTTGGTGTACCGGCATAGAGTATCGTGATATTGAGAGCAGGTAGAGCCGGGTTGTTGTACCGGATAGTTAAATGGGTTATGCATTAGTAGTTATTTTAGCGATGCATATACATATATATATTTGGACATCATAGATGTATCATTGGGCATAGTAGTGTAGCTTTCATTTCAGCTCTCATTTTCATACTTTATCTTCTCCTACTTTGCCCTTTCCGGTAGACTCGGTGGGTAGGTCGGAGGTTCGATGATTTACCCACTGAGAACTACTATTTAATAGTTCTCACACCCGTTGTTTAATAGAGACTTCTTCAGCAGCCGCGGCACGGGCAGATTGTGGCAAGGGTGTCACAGATTGCTAGAGCTTCTCCCTGACTACTACTAGAGGTGAACCAGTTATACTTTTATTATCAATTTTTGAAGACACTCAGACTACTGTATATATTTGGTCTGGCTGGAGCCAGCTGTTTGTATTTACTTCATTTTGGGAGATGTGTCTTGTATCAGAGTTGTATGTTGGGTATTGTAGCAGACTTGTCTTACTTTGGTGCTGGTTTAGTGTAGTTTTATTCATTGTACTAATTGGAGTTGTATCTGGGTATTGTGGGGAGTTGTCTTGTTGGTGTTACTTTAGTAGCTGTGTACTTGGGGTTTGTATTGTGATGACCTGGATCTCCACAGAGCTGTTGCAGTGCGTTGGGTGGCTTCTGGAGGCCTACGTGGTGTGTCGGCGGTGATTATGCACAATTTGGACATAAGTGTTGGACTTTGGGCTTAAATGGACCACGTGGGGGATCGGTTGACTCCGTCGGATCTTTAGATGTGGTTTCGCGCGAAACGGATATTAAAATTGGGCTCAGCGCGAAGTTTGGACAAAGGAACACCTTTCCGGATGCATTCGGCAAATTTTAGGAATGGAATTTGGCAAATCGGACACCGGATTTGGACTCAGCGCGCGAAAACGATCAAAATGGACTATTTATTTGTATTTTTCGGAGCCCGGATGACTTGGCACGATTTTCGAGGCTTGAGGTACTATTCCAACAAACGGCCGGCACCTGCACGGCGGCGGGCAGCGGCGGCGCGGGCTCGGGCAGGCGGCGCGCGGCCGCGGGCAGGCGCACAGGGGCGCGGGCAGGCGCGCGGTCCACGCGGCCGGCGTGCTCTAGAGGAAGGCCACGTGGCGGTTGGTGGTTGGACGGCTCACGAGGCGCGGTTCACGTAGCGTCAATCGGGGTGCACAGTGGACCGGGGTTGCCACGTGCCGCGTCGTGAGTGGCGGGCTCACTGCACCGGGCGCACCGAGGCGCACGGGAGCGCCTCGGGCCGCGTGCGCGAGCGGGTGCCATGCCGCGCTGACGCCGCGGCACTGTGCACGCAACGTGGCTGTGTTGACTTCGGTGGGACACTAGGCGGCTCCTGGGTGGCCTTCTACGCATGTTTCCTGTTCTGGGGACACAGAGGTAATTTCCCGAAATGTTTTCCTTTGGTTTTGCCTTAAGTTGCATCCGAGGGAGCTTCCTTATGCATTTCGACCCTCTTCGAGACCCTTTCTCTCTGAGGGATGAGAAGGAGATTTGATCTCCATGAAGAGAGGAATACACCTGCTAAGTTTCGGATTTTTCTGCGGCACGGATTTCGAGATTTCCATTTTACCGGCGCGGCGCGACGTTTCTTCTTCGGTGTTCTTTTCCGTCGCTTTTCGGTGCACGAGCTCCCCCGGCCTACCCCGAGCACCTTTTTCTGTGATTTTTGCGTCGTTGGCTTCACGACAGGTAGGGCTTCAACTTTTGTGTTTTGAGCTCCCCCTATTTCAGAGATCTTCTTGGAGTTTTTCGAGCTTTTCTTTGACCCATTTTCCACTGTGGAGTTTTGGACAGCACATCGGTATTTCGGCGATATCTTTGCGCATAGGCATCGGATTGAGGTGTGCCAGAAGGCGTTTTTTATCTACACATCACAAGGAGCATTCTCGAATTTCCTTGGATTTTTCTGGGTTTTTCCCGAAGGTGAAAAATCCCTGTTCCCAGAGATAAGTGCTACAGATTTTTGGTACAGGATTCTTTCGAGAGGGTCACCTTGCCGATTTTATATCTCGGCCTACAGGTATCGGATTTGGGCGTGCGAGTACTCGTTTCGATCGTCTCGACGCGAGGATCGCAGCAGTAATTTTTTGGGAATTTTTGGTCTCCATCTCGCAGTTAAAAACAGGGCATCTTTGGGACTAAATTCTGGACAGCATGTATTTGGATACATGTGTGCTTATCTGTGTGTATGTTGGGGATATTTTTGTACAGTGATCGCGGCGTTTGATCTCTTGGGCCAGAGCACTTTTCGGACTTGGATTTAGCGATCGAGGTGGGTGGTTGCTGTACTCCTCATTTTCTGACATACCCCTAGGAATATTAGAGAGATCCTCTCATTGGTTACATTGAATGATCAACTATGGACATGCATGCTTAAATTAAAATAATTGTGAGCCTATCATATGGAAATTACAATTGTGGAAATCTGATAGTGATTGGGATTTATACATGTTTGTATGGATATAGTATTGGCACTTAACCTTGCATGTGGAATTTACTTTCATGTTGGGATAAAATGAAATGTCTTGTGGGAGGATACCACTTGAGGATCTTTTGGGACATGCATAGGTGGATGATTTAGGTGAGGGAAAATTGTGGATTTTAGACATGTGTGGATGGATAATGATTTTAGCATGATGGTTATATCTATGCGGAGCTATTAATCGATACACATGTGGAACCACTATTTGGCACACTTTCTTTATCTCTTATGAGGACATATGCATGCTTGTTTGGACATCTAGATATGCCATCTTTTATCGCTACACTTTCATCCTGGAACTTGACTTAGGAGAAACCATGTTTGCTTCCTTTCTCCTTTTCGTAGTCAGGTGGTTATTGTTGCTCGGGTTTGAACAGGGGTACGGGATAGTGTAGCCGGGACCTTGGGGTCGGGGACAGGTGGTATTTGATTGTGGGTTGTGGGGTATTGCGGCTACCGCGGATAGTAGGCGGTTGACCGGATACAGATTATTTCACCCGATTATGGGTTGTGGGGTATAGCGGCTACCGCGGACAGTAGGCCGTTGACCGGATACAGATTATTTCACCCGATTATGGGTTGTGGGGTATAGCGGCTACCGCGGACAGTAGTGTGATGATCCAGGTTTCCATGCACTGTTTTCCCGTGAATCCAAGTGTGAAACACCTAATGATGGTGTTTGATCCACAGTGTGTCAAAGGGACAGCACAGGTGGGTCCGTGGCAGTGTTTATTGTTAGTTTGGCCTTCGGCGGGGTTTGCCGAATTTTAGAAAAGTTTCTAGGCCAAACGGATGGCGTATTTGGATTCAGCGCGGAAAAACGCTTGAAAACGGCTATTTATTTGCCGGATTTGGAGTCCGGATGCCCAAAAACGGACTCCCGGAAGTTTCTAGTGTCTCCTGGTGCATGGGGGAAGGCCGTGGACCGCCGGATGCCACGTGGCGGGCCCCCATTGGCCGGCCCGCGGCGCCCGGTGCATGGAACGGCTCGGCGGGGTGCACGGACCCGGCGCACAGACACGTGGCGCATGGCTACTGGCGGGCTCATGGGACTCGGCGCAGGGGACAACGCCTGCGGCCGGTCAGGCGGCGCCTGCCCCCGCGCCTGACCGCACAGTGCGTGGGACGCGCGTCGCCTCGCCATTGGCGAGCGACTGCGGGGCTGACCGCGCGGTCGGGACGCGCGTCGGCCGCTGGCGCGCCCCGCACGGCTGTTCGCTGTGCGGGATGCGCGCCGATCCCCTGTGGGGACGCGCGTCGCGTGCTGGTTGGTTCCGCCCGGTCGGACGGGACGCGTCCGACCCGCTCTGGCGGATCCGGGCCCAAACGTGGCCCGAATCCAATAACGCGGGTTGTTTTTCTCCTTCTTAATTCTTTTAGGGCATTGGAAGCCCGGTTTCTCTCTTCCTGGTTGGAACCACTCCGAGCCCCCTCTTAGACATTTCTTCCTCTCCCAATCCTCCATCCACTGTAGTAATCTCAAGAATTTTGAAGGCTCGGATCCCAAGGTTTGCATTTATCCGGCGCGGCGCGACGATCGTTCTACGGCTACCAGATTCGTCGCATTTCGGTGTTCTAGCTCCCCCGGCTCACCCCGACATCCTGTTTTTACGATTTTTGCGCCGTCGGATTCTTGACAGGTAGGGCTTCACTTCCTCTTTTATGAGTTTCTCTTGATTCAGAGGTTTTGATGGTGATTCTGTGGCTTCTTTCTGACCCTTTTCCGTCGCGGAGTTTTGGGACAGCACCATCTCGTTTTGGCGATAACTTCGCGCTCGAGCATCGAAACAGGGCGACTCAAAAGGGGATTTGCATCTACGCGTCACGAGGAATCTCCTGGAATTTTCGTGGATTTTTGTGGAATTTCCCTGAAGGTGAGGAATCCCTTTTTACAGAATTTTATATCGCCGTTTTGGGATGAATGTATTGTTTGAGGTGGTCCTCTTGTCGATTTTCGTTCTCAGCACAGAAAAATCGTGGGAAAACGTGCAGGTACTTGTTTCGACCGGATCGTCGCGTAGATCGCAGTGTATATTTTCTGGGAATTTTGTGGGCACGTGTCACAGGTAAAAATGGCTGAACAGTAAATCTGAATTTGGGAGACAAATTTTGGGTTAAACTTGAATTGTAATTTGTGTGTGTTCTTTGGGATCTTTGGCACAGTGTTGCGGGGTTTTTCCGGAGCGAGCGCGGACTTAGCCTTTGAGGACCGGATTTAGCGCTCGAGGTGGGTACCGTTGTTTACCTCCTACTTATGATGTCCCCACTAGGCCTATTGGAGTGCTTCACTGTTATGTTGCTAAATGAACCGGAATAAGTTAAAATGGCATCTTGGTTGAGAATTGGACTTATTGCTTGGGCTACATCTTAAAATGGACTAAGTATTAATGAATGGATGATTCTTATATTAATATGTCGTTTAAACCTCACGGGGGGGGGGAGTTTTGCTATAAAGGACTATCTTACTCGTACACTTTGGGACCTCTTATGCTTATGTGATAAATGGATATGAGATAACTTAGCAAATGAAAGTTTAACTAGTGGCATACCTCTCTATTGGGAAGGATAATAATATTTAAACCCTGTTTTTATATAAAGGACTTTGCATGCTTAAATGGACATCTAGTTAGGCCACCTTTTTCTGCTACACTATCATGCTGGAATTGACTTAGGAGAAACCATGCTTTTCTCTTCTTTATTTATATTCGGGGGATAGTGCGCTCGGGTTCGAGCAGGGACTGGGATAGTGTAGTCAGACAGTTGTGGGCTTTGGGACAGGCAGGCTGTGAGGGTCGGGCATTGCGGCAACCGCGGATCTTTGGCGGTTGACCGGACAGTAGTTATTGCATCAGATTGGGATAGAGGATTTGGATTTCTTTTAGTGGATGGGTTTTCCACCGGGATCAGAGTCATGATCCAGTCCTGCTGATTTGGTACTTGTTACCCAGGCATTATACTCGTGTGGGTCGCTCCCCTCGAGTGCCACTCCGGAGTGTGCGTTCTTACAGGCTTCGAGTCTTCGAGACTCCCTTTTCCTATCGGTGTTATGCGTAGGCTGGCATACCCGATTTGGCAGGCAGAGCAGGCAGTACCAGTGCTTACTGGTGTATCGATTGGGTCTAGACAGGCAGGCGTTGACATTCTGATGCATACATATAGCTAATCTATCAGTTAGCTCATTAGAGGCATGTAGTGGTAGCTCTATTCATCATCAGCAGTTTTAATTACAGCTTACCACCTCTGTTCATCTTTTCTGCCTCTTATAGTCCTAGTGGGCACATTTGTGTTGAGGTCTACCCACTAGGAGGAGGCTACTGTTTTATAGTAGTTCTCACTCCCCACTGCTTTTCTTCTTCTATTCCCCTTTGTTTTGCAGAGTCGTCTGCGGCTGTTGCAGGACCCTCCACTGCGGACCGAGGTAAGAGAATCGCGGACTAGATAGCGGTCCACCCAGGCACCAGTTCTATTATTAGATGTACCCCGATACTCTCAGATACTCTACTATTCATTTCTTTTGGGTCTGGCTTCGGCCAGCTGGTTGTATTTGATTAGTGAGCTGGGAGAGACATATGTATTATTGAGAGTTACTTTCTGCACTTTGCTTTTCTGCTTTATCTGAGATGTATTAGTTACTGTTTAGCTCTGTTTATGCTCTTTTATTATATCATCCATACTTGAGCAGGTTACCAGCGCTTCGTATACACGGGAAATTCTGTGTATACGGCGGATCTGTAGACGGGCCCGGGTTCTGGTTTACACCCGGGGCGTGACAGATTAAGTTGGTATCAGAGCTTAGGGATAGGTCAATTGGGACTTAGGAAACCCTAGGCTTTTGGCAGACCCTAGGAAGGCAGGGCGTGAGTGACGTGACATTATGCGAAAGTCGGCAATTTGGTCATATATTATTTTGACTCTTCCAGGGAGTGAAGAGGGATTGGCATGTCCTGTTTCTGGCGAACTATTATGTTGGCTGCAGACAACATAAGGTTACAGAAATAGGAGGATGCCTTTGACTTTCGCTAGATTGGGTCGTGTGTGGTTTCGGTACTGATTCGTGGTTTCTTGTGTGACAGGATGCCTCCCAGGCGGCGGATTCCTACCCGGGGTACCCCTACACCCCCGGAGGGGCCGGAGCAGTCCGGACCTTCAGAGATTGCTGAGTTGAGGGCCATGGTGGCCCAGCTGGCGGAGGGTCACCGCCGGCAGGAGCAGAGGTTTGAGCAGCTGCTTGCTCAGGTTGGGGCCCCTCCCCCTACTACTACTGAGGCCCCCGCACCACCTGTTGTACCACCGGCTATACCGCTTGTGCCTACGGCACCATCTTCGAGCAGCGGGGCCCCGGGAGCGATCCGACCTTTGGCTCCCGAGGAGGAGCAGGAGTTTACTGATAAACTCACCCATTTCTGCAAGCGGGGACCGCCTAGATTCTCGGGGCGGAGCACTCACCCTTGGGAGGTTGGGACGTGGCTTTCAGCAATGGAGAAGTTGTTCCGAGACTTCTTCATCGATCAGAAGTACCGGGTACACATGGCTGTGCATTGTCTGGATGGAGATGCGGACACGTGGTGGCGTCGGGTGGCCCAGCTGGCGGAGGGTCACCGCCGGCAGGAGCAGAGGTTTGAGCAGCTGCTTGCTCAGGTTGGGGCCCCTCCCCCTACTACTACTGAGGCCCCCGCACCACCTGTTGTACCACCGGCTATACCGCTTGTGCCTACGGCACCATCTTCGAGCAGCGGGGCCCCGGGAGCGATCCGACCTTTGGCTCCCGAGGAGGAGCAGGAGTTTACTGATAAACTCACCCATTTCTGCAAGCGGGGACCGCCTAGATTCTCGGGGCGGAGCACTCACCCTTGGGAGGTTGGGACGTGGCTTTCAGCAATGGAGAAGTTGTTCCGAGACTTCTTCATCGATCAGAAGTACCGGGTACACATGGCTGTGCATTGTCTGGATGGAGATGCGGACACGTGGTGGCGTCGGGTGGAGCCCCTGGAGTTTCAGATCACCCGGCAGCTACCTTGGGCAGAGTTCAAGAGGATGGTCCTGGACACTTACTTTTCCACCAGCGTGAAGAAAAAGGTAGAGGATGACCTGAAGAATCTCCAGCAGGGCGACCGGTCGGCATGGGACTACTTTCAGGAGTTTTCGCGACTGCTCAGCTGCGTTCCCTACGTCGCGAGGGATGGACCACATCAGGTGGAGCTCTTCGAGTCGGGCCTGCGCCCGGAGCTCTATACCTTGGTGCATGCACAGAGATTACAGACCCTGGAGGAGGCGGCCGAGCATGCACAGTGGATCGAGAGAGGAGACCACGTTGTCGCCAGACGTGGGGGCCTGGCCGCTCAGGGATCGGACAGGAAGCGGCCAGCGCAGGATGATGGGGGACAGGCCAGCTCCTGGAGGCCGCCCCGACCCCCGCCGCCTCAGTTCTCAGGCCGCGGGCGTTCGGAGCGGCGAGGGCATGGTGGATCTCCGAGGCCCCCACAGCACCAGCAGCAGCACTCACGACAGCAGCAGCATTCTCAGCAGCAGAGGTCGCAGTCCCGGCACCAGGGATCTCAGCGGCAGAGGCAGCAGCAGCAGGGGAGGCAGCCCCAGACCCCAGCCAGGTGCATTTTCTGCCAGGGACAGCACTCTCCTGATACTTGTGACCAGAGGTTTGGCCGCTGTTACCGGTGCGGACAGTCGGGCCACGTTCGAGCTACTTGCCCTTATGCGCCAGCACCGGCTCCTTCCTCAGCATCAGCCCCACCGGCGCCCCAGCAGCGGTCCTATGCTCCGGCAAGCAGGGCCCCTTCTTCCCACCCGGCAGATCACCGACCACCGGCACAGAGCGGGCGGGTTTATGCCGCCCAGGTTGCGGACTCCCTGGCAGCCGACCACGTGGTGGCAGGTATCGTTTTACTTTCTGGCAGTAGAGCTCGCACCTTATTTGATACCGGGGCATCACATTCTTTCATCAGTAGAGCATTTGCATCATCTCATGGACTAGAGTTAGGTCGGTTGCCACGTGCGTTAGAGGTACGGGTTCCCGAGCATACTTTACTTGTAGAGGAGTGTTGTTGGTCTTGCCCTGTACAGATCGAGTCGTGGATCTTGCCAGCGGACCTGATGGTCCTGAGTCAGCTGCGAGACTTTGATATGGTACTTGGGATGGACTGGCTGACTCGCTATTATGCGACTATTGATTGTGCCGCGAGGACGGTGACTTTTAGCGAGCCAGGCCAGGAGGTGATTGTGTACAGAGGATGCCAGAGTACCTTCTTCGCCGCGATAGTTTCGACTTCTCGTGCGAGGCAGATGATGCGCAGCGGATGCGTGGCCTTTTTGGCCAGTGTGGTTGAGGGCCCTGCGGCGGCACCGGGACTCGCGGATATCCCTATAGTCCACGAGTTCCCGGATGTTTTCCCACCAGAGCTGACTAGTATGCCGCCGGATAGGGAGATCGAGTTTTTGATTGACGTAGTCCCAGGAACTGCGCCAATCTCTAAGGCCCCTTACCGAATGGCACCGGCGGAGCTGCGGGAGTTGAAGGCGCAACTCCAGGATTTATTGGATAAGGGTTTTGTGAGGCCGAGTGTATCACCTTGGGGAGCACCGGTGCTGTTCGTGAAGAAGAAGGATGGTTCACTTCGTCTTGTGTGGATTACCGAGAGCTGAATAAAGTGACCATCAAGAACAAGTACCCTTGCCGCGCATCGACGACTTATTTGATCAGCTGCAAGGGTCTTGTGTCTTCTCTAAGATTGATTTACAGTCTGGTTACCACCAACTGAAGGTGAAGACCGAGGATGTTCCTAAGACAGCATTCAGGACTCGGTACGGGCATTACGAGTTCACCGTCATGCCTTTTGGATTGACTAATGCCCCTGCCGCATTTATGGATTTGATGAACAGGGTCTTTCGACCTTATCTGGACCGGTTTGTGGTAGTGTTCATCGATGACATCCTGATTTACTCTCGGAGCGATGTGGAGCACGAGGAGCATCTGAGGATAGTGCTGCAACTTCTGAGGGAGAAGAAGTTGTATGCCAAGTTGTCTAAGTGCGAGTTTTGGCTTCGAGAGGTTGCCTTTTTGGGCCATGTGATTTCAGCCGCGGGAGTGGCGGTAGACCCGGCGAAGATTGAGGCGATCCGGGATTGGCCCCGACCGACGACGGTAGCAGAGGTTCGCAGTTTTATGGGCTTGGCAGGTTATTACCGTCGGTTTGTGGAAGGTTTTGCGAAACTTTCCGCACCCCTCACTCGTCTGACGCGCAAAGGAATCAAGTTCATCTGGAGTGAGGATTGCCAGAGAAGCTTCGAGGAACTGAAGACCAGATTGATGTCAGCTCCTATCCTTTCCCTCCCTGTTATGGGGGAAAGGATACGTGATCTACAGTGACGCATCGCATAGTGGACTCGGGTGCGTGCTGATGCAGGAGGGTAAGGTAATCGCTTATGCTTCGCGACAACTCAAGGATTATGAGAAAAATTACCCTACCCATGACTTGGAGCTAGCGGCTGTGATCTTCGCACTGAAGTTGTGGCGCCACTATCTGTATGGGAACACTGCGAGATTTACACCGACCACAAGAGCCTGAAGTATCTGTTCACGCAGAAGGAGCTCAATCTGAGGCAGCGCAGATGGTTGGAGCTGTTAAAGGATTACGATGTGGATATACTTTACCATCCTGCAAGGCAAACGTGGTCGCTGATGCCCTGAGCAGGAGAGCAGTGCAGAGCTTATCTATGATGATCACCGATCAGGCGCCATTATTGGAGCAGATGAGGCGGTTAGAGCTTGAGGTGGTGTCCCCGGGGGTTTCTGCTAGACTATTGTCCTTGGTCGTGCAGCCCACTCTGTTGGACAGGATTCGGAGAAACAGAGTGAGGACCCCCATCTGATGAGGATTCGAGAGCAGATTCCGGCTGGAGAGGCAGGGGATTTCTCAGTTGATGCTTCGGGAGTACTACGGTACAGGGACCGAGCTTGCGTGCCTATGACTCGGAGACTCGAGAGCAGATCTTGCGGGAGGCTCATTATACACCTTATACCATCCATCCTGGTGGGACTAAGATGTATAAGGACCTCAAGGCACAGTTCTGGTGGAGCGGCATGAAAAGAGATATTGGCAGATTTTGTGGCGCACTGCTTAACTTGTCAGCAAGTAAAGGCTGAGCATCGTGTACCTGCTGGCAAGTTGCAGAGCCTCCCGATCCCTGAATGGAAGTGGGATCATATCACTATGGATTTTTGTCACGGGATTGCCGAGAGCTCAGGCTGGAGCGGATGCGATCTGGGTGGTCGTGGACAGACTCACCAAATCCGCTCACTTTATACCAGTTCAGATGACTTGGCCATTGGATCGACTGGCACAGGGTGTACTTGGCCGAGGTGGTCAGATTGCACGGGATACCCATTTCCATCGTGTCGAATAGGGACTCGAGGTTTGTCTCGCACTTTTGGAGGAGTTTACAGACGGCCCTAGGGACACGGCTTTCACTTCAGCACAGCTTTTCACCCACAGACGGACGGACAGTCAGAGCGCACCATCAGGACTCTCGAGATATGCTACGAGCATGCGTTCTGGACTTTGGGGGCGGGTGGCACCGACATCTGGGATTGGTCGAGTTGCGTACCACAACAGCTTATCAAGCGAGCATCCAGATGGCCCGTTTTGAAGCGTTGTATGGGCGCAAGTGCGGTCACCCCTATTTGGGCAGTGATGTGGGCGAGTAAGAAGACCTTGGGTCCTGATCTACTATTGGAGGCAGAGGAGAAGGTCAGACTGATTCGACGACATCTGGAGACAGCTCCAGAGCCGCAGAAGAGTTATGCTGACACCCGACGACGAGACTTGGAGTTTCAGGTGGGCGATCATGTCTTTTTTGAAAGTCTCGCCGTCGAAAGGGATTCGAGAGATTTGGGATTCGTGGAAACACTGGACCCCTCGTTATATCGGACCTTTTGAGGTATTGGAGCGCATCGGGCCAGTTGCCTACCGGCTTGCACTTCCTCCCAGATTGGCTAGTGTTCACGACGTGTTTCATGTCCACCCTGAGGAGATATGTTCATGACCCGTCGCACATCATTGATTTCGTCCCACTGGAGGTTGCGGAGGACTGAGCTA
>JAQNDB010003527.1:0-28879 GCA_029204045.2 Tillandsia leiboldiana | reverse complement strand
CCACAGCCACTTCTCCTCCTTTACTTCTTCTCGTCTCTTTCCCTCTCGTCCTTTCCTTTTCTCTGGGGTCGAAACAGGGAGAAGAGAGAGTGGAAGGTGTTTCAAATGGGAGGAGAGAGAGTAAGAGAGCTTCTCCTGTGTCAGGGCGGTAGGTGGGGAGCAGGTCCTAGTGAAAAAGACCCTATTGCCCCCACTTACAACGAAAAAAAATTACCTCACTGCCCTAGCATTCTGGAAGCTGGGTACCGGTACTCGGGTTTTGAGTCCGATACCAGCCTTAGTTCCGATACCGAGCTTCAGGTTCCGATGAATGATCTACGAAATCCCAACCCGAGAGCTGGAATTCCCCATTTTACATGTGGTACGGATACCCACCTTTGGTACCGGTACCCAGGGACTTAGAATATTTTCTCCTATTTTTGAAACCGAGGGCTTGCTATTGGGTTTCTGTTAATGGTTCCAGTACCCAATCATGTGTTCCAGTACTCAATGCAACTAAAGCTTCACAGTCTGAAGCTTCAATTTTGCGCGCCGCCAAGTCACTTTCGATCCGAAAAACCTTTGCTTCGAAACCGAAAAACACTCTGAATTCATTCGTAATAACATATTTTAAATGCGTTACAAGCGATTTCACCGCACTTCGCTATTTCGCAGAGCTGGTGCACTACAGATTTAGTGGTAGAAATCGAGGCGAGATTCCGCGCATTGCAAGGAACGACTTTTGAATTGCTCAGAGTGGTAGAAAAGCTACGCAGACCGGCGACGGCATGACTTGGAGTTCAGGTTGGAGAGCATATTTTGCTCAAGGTGTCGCCGACCAAGGAGATTAAACGGTTCGGATTACGGAGAAGTTGAGTCCGCGGTTCATTGGGTTTGAGATCTTGGAGAGGATTGGATCTTGTATCTTATGGCTTGGTTTTACAACCAAGTCTTGACCTGGTGTGTTGGGTTATGTATAATGGATCTAATAGGGAAAAAAACACCTAGAGGGGGGTGAATAGGTGTAAACAATAAACACTCAAAAATCTTTGCGATATAAAACCCAATGCGAAAAATAAATAACACGCAGAGATTTTTACGTGGAAAACTCAAACCGGAGTAAAAAACCACGGGACCGATAACACGGTGAAATCCACTAGAATTATAACACGTACAAGGTGATATACCGTACTCACAGACGACTCAACCTTTTTCCATACGCTCCTAGTTGATCTTCTCCGCTCGCTCCGCAACGCTTCTCGAATCCACGATCTGCGTCCAACGCCGAATCCACGGCGTCCAACGTCGAGTCCACGACGTCCGACCGAATCCACGGTCTTCACCCAGTAGCACGTTCGAATCCACGAACGTACCTCGCTCCGAATCCACGAGAGCGGTAGCACCTTGAATCCACAAGGCCACGCGAGTCCACGCGCCGATTTTGGGGAAATCGTTGTTTTTTGGGTGGTGATGATCCGCCGAATACTTAGATTAGAAATAGATCGGAAATACCATCTAAGTATTCATTAATTTGATTCTACTCAAAATCTGAGTTGGAAAACCTAGAATCAAATTAATAATATAGATGAAGAAACATAGAATTAAATCTAGTATTTCCTTTCTTCTCTATATGTGGATTTTTCTATTTCGGTCGTTTTTTCCATACCCTAAAGATGAATATAGGGTCTATTTATAGGTTAGAAACCTTGGAAGAGGATAAGAATCAAAAACTAACCTTTTCTGGAATTTTTCAGGACGGCGATCCGGATCGGATTTCGGCGATCCGGATTGCAGTAACGAGACAGACAGTTTCCTGAAAAACAAAGGTTCGGGATCCGGATCGAAGTGCCTGATCCGGATCGTTCATACAATTCACCAAACACCAATGTTCGGGATCCGGATTGAAATGCCTGATCCGGATCGTTCATATATTTCAGTAAAAACCAGTGTTCGGGATCCGGATCAAAAGAGGCTTGGATCCGGATTGAATTTGCGTATGAACTAACACCCTTCGGGATCCGGATTGGAATGTCTGATCCGGATCCTGAACATGTCCATGTCCAGTTTTTGATTTTTATGCAATTAAAAATTCATCCAAGTGTTTCTACACTATAAGAAGTATTCGGATCACCAAAAATAATTAGTTAAACATACCTGATCCTTTTGAATTCTTCTTTCTTGAGATTGAGTTATATGATCCACCTTCTTTATCTTCAATCTTCAAGACTTAACCGAATTCACGAAATACGCCAACTCAAATTCCGTAACAATCTCCCCCTTTGGCGGTTTCGTGACAAAAACACAAATCCACTCAAGAAAATTCAAAAAGATATTTTTGTTGATATCACCATACAACAAAAATTTACAATGAGATCCAAATAAAGATAGATACATGAGTTAAACTCCTAAAACAGACTCTAGACTTAGGACATCTGTACTCTCTGCAAAAGAAATCATTCTTGACAAAAGAAATCGTTAGATACCTCAAGAATTTTATGTCATTCAAAAACCACACACAGAGATGAAGTTTATACTCATTTATACTTACCATGACATTTATACATTCAGATATGTAATTGATCATAGTTAAAAACCAACATATCTTCTATGCATTCAAAATCCAAATGTCACAAAATTGTTAGTCACATCAACTTGTTAGTTATATTACATGCCCAAATAGTTAATCGAATAGTTAGTCGAGGCATGCATGCAATCACAAAATTAAACCCAAAAGTTGAGTTATACTTACCTTCATGGTTCAAAACTGGTCAATCGATCATAGTTTCATTGTTTCTGTTCTAATATTCTCTCCCCCTTTTTGTCACAAAGTTAGCAAAAATACAAAAATAATAAGGAGAGTTAACAAGTTCAAAAACTAAAGAAAATTAAGAACTAAAACTAAAACCTGCAAAAGAAAAGAAAAACTATTAGAAGAAATCAATCATCAGATTCAGAGTCTTCAGAGCTCGTGCAACCCATCTTAGAGAACATCTTTTTCACCAGCTTGTTCATTGAATTGACCTTCTTAGTTAAGGTAACATGAGCTGCCATGATGAGCTCAAGTTCGTCTGAAATTCTCTTTGCTCCTTCGTAATCTGTTCTTGCTCGAAGGATAAGCGTTGTTGTTCCTTATAAATTGATGTGACTGATGCTTCTTCATCTGGTCCGGGTGTTTGTCGTGATGGAGAGGCAGAAGTGCCGTCAAAGGTTTCTTCCAGAGGAAGGAGTTGGAGTAACATGAGGCAATGTGTGAAGGGACTAACAATCGTGGATTCATTTATCATCCCAAACAATGCTGGTATGATGTTGAGCTGATATCGATTTGAAATTTCTTTAGAATCCTCATAATGATCAATGGGAAAGGCCGTTCGGTAGGATGAGGGTGCTCAACATATCTAGACATTCTGTTCCAAATAATGTAAGGATGTTCATGTTCAAACCAACTGCTTCAGATGGATGCCCTAGGAGGTATAAAAACAGCAAGCGGATCCCATCTCACCACCTTTGTTTGCATGTTCGGGAGAATGTTATAACAAGTGATGAAGTTGAGAAACCGGTATTCAAGTCGGAGTTGTTTGGATTTAATAGTTTTACCATCTGTCGATTCAGTGCCGTCCAAACAAATTCCTTTTATAACGGTTTGCCACAGAGCATTTGTCAAGCTTTTGCCAGTTAAATAGTTAATTCCTGATCTACTCGATGGCATTTCTAGAACTTCCCGATCAACTGCGGAGTTATTTTGAGTCTCATCCCTTGGATGTTTGTGTAAAATTGCATCGAACCGTGTTCATCTTCCTGAAGATGTCTCGCATTTGAGTAAAAAGTTCTCACACGATGCAAACAATACCCAAGTAATTCCGGAAATCTGCAAACTTGGATAAGATTAGCTTGTTCAATTAACATCCCGAACTCCGGTGAGTGATCTCGGAGGGCACCAATATTCACATGTCTTTCTCCGATGCATTCTCGACGTTCAAATGCCCTAAGACGGTCAGCATTAATGAACACATCTTCCAAGCGAGGCGGAGAATCAGGAACTAATGGTGTGTTAATATCAACATCTCGTGCTTGTCCAAAGCGTCGAGCTAGTCATTTCCTTTTCACCGAGATGGTTGGTGAAGTCATAGGTGCTTTTCTTTTGATGTGTCGAAAGTCTTTCGCTTAGGTTGAACAGGCATTGATTCATCATCCGTCAATTTGTCCCAATCTACTTCTTGATTATCTGCTTCAGCCTCTGAATCGCTGACAAGAAGAAACTCACCTTTCCGTTGAGTTTTCTTAGCTCTTTTCAGTTTGTTTGTTGCTCGAGTGTGTACCATTGCAACTAGCAGAAAGATGATCCATGAAAACGCCATTGTGCAAGTGCTTAATAGATTTAAAGTCCTGCGAACAACTACTCAAGAACACGAAAAATTGTAATTTTCAAAAATTTGAAAAATTGTACCCAAACAATCATTATCGTGTAGAGAGACTAAGAATCAAATTAGTTTTGCAAAAAGAATTTTAAAAATAGATCAATCGCATGATTTGGAAAATTCCCATTATATGCCCTAAAACCGAATTTTTTGAAATCGAAGGCCAAAAACGTTTATCATGAGAATACCTAGCATATAATCAAAACTAATCTACCCAGAGTTCTTATTTCAAAAGAAATTTGATCAAAAACTAATCCAAAACGAAAAAGATACAGAAATTTCATCACGTTTTGAGGAAGAAATGAAAAACTGTGAAAAACCGAGATTTTGATCAATAAAACTTACTTAGAATCGAAGAACTTGAGTTTGTAAGCTTCCAAGACGGATGAATTCTAGAGAGAGAAGCTCTGGAGACTTTGGAACAAAAGATTGAAGTAAAAGAAATCAAACTCCTTTTGTTCTATATAAAACCCTAGCCGCGATCCGGATCAGTTCGTGAATCCGATCCGGATCGGCTACCCGCAGAAAATACCTGCGTTCGGGATCCGGATCGGCTTGTCCAATCCGGATCGGCTCCAACTTTTTCTTCAGAAAAATTCAGAAAAATTCCACAAAATCCAGAAAAAGTATGTAAGCACTTTTGTGTATCAACTTTAAATGAAAATCATCGTTTCATACAACAAGAAATAGATTATGCCAAATCTATCAAAAATATTCAAATAATGAAACGAAAATTTATAAAAATTAAATCCCTTAAAGTTGAACAACTTCAATTACATCTAACTTGATCTTATGAGTAATGCCTTTATCAAATCATCATTTGGTAAAGAAAATGAAATACCAAGATCAATAGATGTTGAAATCCCAGATAAGTTAGATAATATATCTAGTCAATTTATTGAAGAGAGTGGCTCTTTGAGCATCTTTCATTAAAATTCCCACCTTATACCAACCTTGAAATTTTGACAGAGTCAAGTATTTCAACATGCATTTTATTTAATCAAACTTGAAAAACCTTGCTTGGTATACATGTGGTAGCTGCACACAGTACTCGGACGACCGAGGTGGTAGCTCTTTCCTCCATGTGGTGGTAGTTTTCACACTCCTCATTGGGATGTAACTCTTTCCACATCTTTTGAGCATAACACTTTTTCTTTGACTCCCCCTCAATTGGCTATCAATTATTTAAGATATAAAGTATTCAACCAAATATTGATCTCGATTTCATACTCGACTAAATAGTCAAATAAGATAAAAACTATACCAAGAGATCATCGAGAGAGAAATTGACTTTGATCAAAACAAAGATGATTTAATTCACATAAATGATCATTGCATCAAATGAATATTATGATATCCAAAGCATAATAAATTTCTAAATATAAAAGATGCTATTAAAGTCAATAAAATATGCTCAATTAATGTTCTATGTCTAAGCATAGATAATGAACAAAAACACAAAAACAAAACCTAACCTAAACAAGAGTTTCAAAAAAGGGTTATTTCAAGGAAAGCATTCCAATTGCTTTACGCAAATGAATAAAACGTTTTTGATCCAAAGGTTTTGTTAAAATGTCAGCTAATTGATCTTCAGTTGAAATGTAGGAAATTTGAAGAATATTTGATTCAACTAGCTCTCTAAGAAAATGATATCTAAGTTCAATGTGTTTTGTTCTTGAGTGCAACACAGGGTTTTTTGAAATGTTTATAGCACTAGTGTTGTCACATAAAACAGTTACCGAAGTTGCTGAAATCCGGAAGTCGCTCAACACGCTTTTCATCCAAATGAGTTGAGTTGAACAACTACCCGCTGAGATATATTCCGCTTCGGCAGTCGAGAGTGCAATGCAGTTTTGCTTTTTACTATGCCATGCAACAAGACAATGGCCAAGATAGAAACATGCACCACTCGTACTTTTCCGATCATCCACTGATCCTGCCCAATCGGCATCTGAATATCCTATAATGTCAAGACTTGTTCCCATAGGATACCAAATTCCGAAGTTTACAGTTCCTTTGACGTACCGGATGATCCGTTTCACCGCTTTCAGGTGATCCTCCTTTGGTGCTGACTGATATCTCGCGCAGATCCCAACACTAAAGGATATGTCCGGGCGACTAGCTGTGAGGTAGAGTAGACTTCCAATCATACTTCGATAGAGTTTCTCGTCTACACTATCACTAAGAGATTCACTTCCTAATCCCTTATTGCTAGTTCCCATAGGAGTAGGAAAATCTTTAGAATCTTCTAATCCGAATTTCTTTACCAACTCCTTTGCATACTTGGATTGACACAGATGGATGCCTTCACCATTTTGTTTCACTTGCAATCCAAGAAAGTATGTCAGTTCGCCCATCATAGACATCTCAAATTCGCTTTCCATGGTTTCTGTGATTTAGAAGCATCATTATCCTTTGTTGCTCCAAAGACAATGTCATCGACATAGATTTGTGCAACAATGAAGTTATCCTGATAATGCTTCACAAAGAGAGTCCGATCTGCTCCCCCTCGAGTATAGCCCTTCTCCAAAAGGTGCTTTGTCAACCTTTTCGTACCACGCTCGTGGTGCTTGTTTTAAACCGTAAAGATCCTTTTTCAAACGAAAAAACATGGTTAGGTAGTTACAGTCTACAAAACCTTTCGGTTGAGCCACATAAACTTCCTCATGTAAAAACCCTTTAAAAGCGCGCTCTTAACGTCCATTTGAAAGAGTTTTATTTTAAAGTGACAAGCAATAGCGAATAAGCTACGAATGGACTCGAGTCTAGCTACAGGGGCGAACGTTTCATCAAAGTCTATACCTTCTATTTGAGAGTAGCCTTGAGCAACTAAACGTGCTTTGTTCCTAATGATGGTACCATCCTCATTTTTCTTGTTCTTGAAAATCCATTTAGTACTGATCACATTGTGTTGCTTTGGAGGCGTCGTTAATTCCCAGACTTTGTTTCGTTCAAACTGATGGAGCTCTTCCTGCATTGCTTCAATCCAGTAGTCATCCTGAAGAGCTTCATCGACGTTCTTTGGTTCGATCATGGAAACGTAACAAGCGAATCCACAACCAACTGCCTCCGAGTTTTGACTCCTTCTTGTGGGTCTCCAATAATGTTTGATTCAGGATGATCCTTGGAGATGCGTAACGTTTGAGGTAATGGAGTACTCAGAGGTACATGAGATGATTCCTACACATCAGATAAACTTGAAGAACCATTAGATGCATCATTAATATTGGAAGTATTATCATGAGAAGATGCATTTACAGGAGTACCATCATCAAGAGAGATATCAGGGTAGATTTATCAGATGCAAAGAGGAAAACTTCGTCTACTTTAACATTTATGGATTCTACAATCGTTTTAGATTCCAAGTTAAATACCCGATATGCTCTACTATTTGTAGAATAACCCATGAAAATCCCTTCGTCACTTCGAGAGTCAAATTTTCTAAGATTTTCGCGGTCACGTAAAATGTAACACCGACTCCCAAAGATACGAAAATATTTGATGTTTGGTTTTCTACAAAACCATAGTTTCATATGGTGTATTTAAAGTTCCCGGGCGCAAATAAACTCGATTAATAACATAGATTGCAGTGTTCACAGCTTCAGCCCAAAAATATAACGGTAAATTCCGGCTATGAAGCATAACACGTGCCATCTCTTGTACAACCCTGTTTTTTGCGCTCGACTACACCATTCTGTTGAGGTGTATAGGGTGCTGAGAATTCATGTTTAATGCCATTGGAAGTGCAAAAATCAATGAATTTAGAATTTATGAATTCTCCACCTCTATCACTTCTAACACGAATGATCTTTTCATTCTTTTCAATCATAATACGAATGCAAATCTCGTGAAAAGAATCAAAAGTATCAGCTTTCTCTTTTAAAAATGCTACCCATGAGTATCTTGAGAAATCATCAACCAATAAGAAAATATACCATTTACCTCCCAAGGATGGTTGACGTGTCGGCCCCATAAGATCCATATGCAATAATTCTAAGGGCCGATTAGTACCAACGTGGTTCAAGTTCTTGTGTGCAGTCCTGGATTGTTTCCCCTTTTGACAACCACCACACACAATGTTTAGATTAAGTGAAAGTTTTGGAACCCCCTTGACCACGTCTTTGTTTGAAATTCTAGCAAATTCCTTAAAATTTATGTGACCTAGCCTTTCATGCCAAAGAGTTTCATTATTCAAGAGGCTAAGTTACAATTTTCAGAAATTTTATTGGGAACAACATAACAATTGTTTTCAGATCTAACCCCATTTAAAAAGAAAACATGGTCCTTATCAGTTACAATGCATTCAACAGATGAAAAATTAACTGAAAAACTATTGTCACAAAGTTGACTGATACTTATGAGGTTAGTCTTAAGGCCATCAATAAATAACACATTATTCAGAATCGGGGCCATCTGGAATAGCTACTGTTCCTTTTCCAACAATTTTGGAAGACCGACCGTCTCCGAAAACTACAAGTCCTCCGGAGATTTTCTCAAAATTTTGAAAAGCAATTTTTGTCACCGGTCATGTGACGGGAACAACCGCTATCCAGATACCAAGACGAATTATCATATGCATGCAAGGAATATTTGTAACAAGACAAGGGAAGATTTCACCTTTGCGTACCCAAATCTTTCGAGTTTTGGTGTACGTCGGAAATGATTGTGAAGTTGATATCTTTGGTGAAAGCGTCTTGTTTGATCCATCGCTTTTCCTTGACATCGTCGTCTTGTTTGATGAACTACCGAGGCTCTTTTCCTTCGAAAAATTTGCATTTGATTTCCGAGGAATCACCCTTTTGGTAGTCGTTGCAAGAAGTGCTTGAGTCGAGCGTTTGGCTCCCATCTTGCAATTTCTCCTTATGTGCCCTGCAATACCACAACGAAAACATACCTTGGTGCTTGACAATTCCGAAGAGGGGGAAGTAGGTTTGTTGTCGTTGTTTGTCGTCAATTCCAGTGTCGGAGGAGGAGATACCGACTGGGACACAAAGACTGTCCCAACCGAACTAAAATTGTCTTCAGTTCGATTGTATCCGAGGCCAAATTTGTTTGATTGACCAAGACCAAGAAGCTTATCCAACTTACTCCTTCCTGATGAAAATCGCTGTATGTCATCCTTGAGTTGGAGAATGGTCTCTGTCATTTCCAATTTTTCCGGTCGAGCCTCGCCGTTGAGCTTCAAGAAGTAATTCGCTTTGTTCACCATATCTACATAATTCTTCTCGAATTGCTTATTGGACTCTTGAAGGGAAACATTTATTTTAATCAGATTATCCCTTTCCACTTCAAGAGCGTTTGAGAGAGAAGATGCCCTTTTTGCTTTTTCTTCGAGATCCTGCAATCTCCCTCTCAAACTCTTGTTTTGCTTTGCCAGTTTCTTTGAATCCCTCAAAAGCTTATGGTAGGCAAGAGCAAAGTCTTCACCTTCTGAATTATCCGATTCATCGTCCGTTGCAATTTTTTCAACAGTGGAGTTGGACAATGACTCGGATGTACTAGCCATTAAGCACATGAAGGGTGAAGATGTGGACGCGTGGAATGCCGTTGCGTTATCTTCTTCATCACTTGACGATGACTCATTTGACGATGAGGTGTCATCCCAAGTGACGGCTTGCATCGCTTTTGTAGTGTTCTGGTTTTTCCCATGCAACTTTCCGATGAATCCATTGTGTAGAACACCTAGTGTTGGTGTGCCTGGCCCATGGTGCATCAAAGGGGTGCCACAGATGGACTTTGTGAGACTTGGATAGCTGATTTGGCCTTCGGCTGCATTTGCCGAATTTTAGAAAAGGTTTTGGGCCAATCTGAGGTTGGATTTGGATTCAGCGCGGAAAAACGCTTGAAAACGGCTATTTGCTTGTTAAATTTGGAGTCCGGATGACCAAATGCGGGCTTCCGGAAGTTTTTGGGGTTATTCGGTGCATGGGGGAGCCTCGTGGACCGGCCTGAGCCACGTGGCGGCCTGTTATTGGCCGGCGCACGCAGCTCGGTCGACGGGGTGGCGCGGCGGTGCATGGACCGCGGGCGGGGGACGCGTGGCGTGCCCTGATAGGCCGGCGCACAGCGGCATGGTTCACCGGGTGTGCGGGGTTGCGGTGGACCGGGCGCATGACACGTGGCGGCTTCGGATTCGTTGGCTCACGTGGGCGCGGTCCACGGTGTGCGCGGGGGGGCGCCTCGGGACTGCGCGCGCACAGTGGCGCCAGGCGGGACGGTCGGCCGCACTCGAGTGCGCCACGTGTCGCCTCGCGGTTGGGCGGCCGTACCTACCCCCGCTGACCGCGAGGGGACACGCGGCGCACAGTGGGCCGCGGGGACTTGTTGTTCCCTGTTTGGGGTGACGTGGCCGCTCCTGGGAGTTTCGGGCGCGTCGGACAGGAAGCGTGCGACCGGGTTTCCGGGCGCAGTGCGCCCGAAAGTTGCGCCCGAAAACCCGGCCCGACAGCATAGTGGGCTGGGCCTATAAATAGCTCCCCCCATTCGTCCTGTAGGCTTTTTGGACCCCATTTTCGCTGAGCTTTCTTCAGAGAAGTTTCTCCTCCCTCAGTGCACTATCCTTTGGAGAACTTTGAGGATTTTTGGAGGCACTCTTCCCAAGGTTCACCATTTTACGGCGCGGCGCGACGCTTGTTTCCCGGCGATCTTCTTCGCCCCTTCTCAGTGTTTGGACTCCTCCGACTCACCCCGACATCGGATTTCGCCGATTCTTGCGCCGTTGGACTCACGACAGGTAGGACTTCAATCCTGTGTTTTGAGGTTCCTCGATTTCCATGCTGATCTTGGAGTTTTCTGAGTACCCATTTGACCCATTTTTCGTCGCAGACTTTTGGACAGCACCACAGTGTTATTGCCGTATCTTTTCTCTCGGACGTCGGATCGAGGCGATTCAAGAGGAAATTTTCATCTACACTTCGCAAGGAGTCTCCTGGATTTTTCTCAGATTTTTCTGGTTTTTCGCCGAGGGTGAGAATCTCCTTTTTCTGTGGTTCTTTGTTACAGAAATTTGGTACAGTTTGGATTGGGATGTTTCCCTTGTCGGATTTTTATCTCAGCGTAGGAAACTCCGATTTGGGCGTGCAGGTACTCGTTTCGACGGGCTCGTCGCGAGGATCGCGACAGTATTTTCCTTGGATTTTTCTGGGCATTTTTCGCAGGTAAAAATTGGTGAATTCTGGACTGTGGTATTAAGGGACAGATTCTGGGAATTATGAATGTATGGCTTATGAGTTTTCCTTTGGGGTATTTTGTACAGATTGGTGGGGAGTTTTGGACTGAGCTTGGGTTCCGCTTTTGGGAATTGGGATTAGCGCTCGAGGTGGGTGATGTTGTAAACCTCTTATTTGGGATTTATCACTAGGCCTATTAGAATGCTCTTGATTATGCTGTTAGTAAATCTGTGAGATGGACCTAGCATGCTTGTATGAAATCCTGATTTCTTCGTTGATAATCGTATTGTTAGAAAACTACAAGTTAATTAATGGTGAGTCCATGCTTTAAACATGTAGTAGAATTACTTGGAATTTATGCTAAATCCCTATCTTGTTGATTGATTAAATGAAAGGCTGAGGTATGTGGTTAGAGTACTTAAAATGGTTCATCAAGTTAATGACTTTTGCATGCTTGAATGGTCACCTAGATAGGCCACCTTTTTCTGCTACACTATCATGCTGGAATTGACTTAGGAGAAACCATGTTGCATTCTTTCTTCAGTCACTTAGACATAGGGGATATTATGCTCGGGTTAGAGCAGGGGCTGGGTTAGTGTAGTCAGATACTTGGGTTTCGGGGAGAGGGTTTTGGGCTTCCTTTGGGAGACGGTACTTTCCTTATAGAGCGGAGTGCGCGATTTGCAGACTTGAGACCCTGGGACTCCTGTCCCATATCGGTGTTATGCGTAGGCTGGCATACCCGATTTGGCAGACATTGAGAACCCTACCCCATATCGGTGCTATGCGTAGGCTGGCATACCCGATTTAGCAGACCTTGAGACTCCTGTCCCATATCGGTGTTATGCGTAGGCTGGCATACCCGATTTGGCAGACATTGAGACTCCTATCCCACACCGGTGTTATGCGTAGGCTGGCATACCCGATGTGGCAGGCTTCGATATTCTGATGCATACAATTAGCTATCTTTAGCTGGGCAGGTAGAGGCATATTAGTGGTAGCTTTTATCATGAGTCATACTCATAGTTACCGCATTTATTCTTTTAGCCTCTGGTAGACCTAGTGGGTAGGTAGGAGTTTTGTGTTGAGGTTTACCCACTAGGGGAGGCTACTGTCTTTATAGTAGTACTGACCCCCACTGTTTTTCCCTTTTCTTGTCCCCTTTGTTTTGCAGAGTCATCTGCCGGAGTTGCGGGGCCTTCCTCCCAGGATCGAGGTAAGAGGATCGCCGACTAGATAGCTGCTACCCCGAGCTCGAGTTTTGTAGTTTTGTTGTATCCCCTGTACACTCAGACGGTTGTATTTTCTTTTATTTTGGGTCTGGCTGCGGCCAGCTGGTTGTATTTACTTCGTGAGCTGGGAGAGACATATGTATATTCTTGAGAGTTTATTGTACTTTTATTTCCAGCATTTGTCTGAGATGTACTAGTTTCAGTTTAGCTCTGTTTTATGCTCTAGCATTATTTCTTTATATCTGAGCAGGTTACCAGCGCTTCGTGTACACGGGAAATACCGTGTGCACGGCGGGTCTGTGGACGAGCCCGGGTTCTGGTTTACACCCGGGGCGTGACAGATTATTTTGGTATCAGAGCTTAGGGATAGGTCAGTTGGGACTTAGGAAACCCTAGGCTTTTTGGCAGACCCTAGGAAGGCAGGGCGTGAGTGACGCGATATTTTGCGAAAGTCGGCAATTTGTTATTAAACTCTTCCTGTGAGTGGAGAGGGATTGGCATAGCCTATTTCTGGTGGACTGTTATGTTGGCTGCAGACAACATAAGGTTACAGGAATAGGGGGATGTCCATGACTTTCGCTGGATTGGGTCGTGTGTGGGTTGGTTCTGACCCGTGGTTTCTTGTGTGGCAGGATGCCTCCTAGGCGGCAGATCCCTACTCGGGGTACTCCTACACCCCCGGAGGAGCCGGAGCAGTCCGGGCCTTCTGAGATCAGTGAGCTGAGGGCCATGGTGGCCCAGTTGGCGGAGAGTCACCGCCGACAGGACCAGAGATTTGAGCAGTTGCTGGCTCAGGTTGCGGCACCACCCCCTACTACTGTAGAGGCCCCTGTACCACCGGTTGTACTTGTCACGCCCCGGGGTCGAAACTGCGACCCGGGCTCGCTAACAGATCCGCCATCTGTACGGAAACTGCCGTACAGACGAAGCGTCTAGCCTGCAAAAGACAAAACTACAGCTACACAGATATCAGAGCGGATAAAAAGCTGTACTATAAATTTTTTTTCTCAACTACAAGCTGCTACAACACACAGCCTATCTCCCAAAATCAGATGATACAAAAAGAAGTGCACCTATACAACATCTACAAATCCAAAGGGGAGATAGCTAAACAGGAAACATAACCAACTCCCACAATCCGGGATGGTACATCTACCTCTCTCTAAAGTAGCAATGCTGGTAGGGAACTATCACGCGACTCCCTGTCCTCGGTCCGTCCAGTCAAGCACAGCAGGAACGGAAGAAAGCCTCAGCAACCTGTCACCGACAGAGGGTGTGAGAACTACATCCTACAGTAGTTCTCAGTGGGTACCGTCTCCAAGAACCACGGTCTGCCCACTAAGTCTACCAGAGGCATAAGATAGAGAAAAGACTGATAATAAGATAAATAAGCTGGAAAAGAATCTACAGCTATCATGCCTCTATCTACTATGCTCAATAAGAAGAGACTATGGATGATGGTATGCAGTCACTCACAGCTGACAACATGTCACAAGTACTAAGCCCAAGACGCTCTACTATGACACATGCTACACCATCACACCCTCAGTGTATCTCGAATCTCAGCGACTGCCCACCCGGGTCCAGTCGAGTCAAGCCTGCGCCCCCTGGTGTATCAACCAGGGTGTCCCAACGGACAAACTCAATATCTCACACAGTGACCCCATGGTAGCACGGCCAGGGGTATCAAGCGACCACTAGTATATGAACTAGGCGCATCATCGAAGCCTCGTCAGGCTCGGTATCATCATCGCAGCCTCATCAGGCTCGGAATCATCAACGCACCCGGGGCGTGGTTCGAGGGGTGCGACCCCACCGAACTCAAGTATCTCATCAGTATCACTGTCTCACAAGTGGCTCCTGCAGGCTGTGGTCCTCGATCAAACAGATCGGTATCTCGATGCTCAAAGCACAAACTCAGTCGGAGAACCCTCCACGACTCAATCTCACAACACAGACCCACTCAACGAAGGTACTACACAGCTGAGACCACCGTCTCTCCCACGGCTCCCACAACACAACTCCA
The DNA here is from genome assembly GCA_029204045.2 of Tillandsia leiboldiana. Lineage (NCBI taxonomy): Eukaryota > Viridiplantae > Streptophyta > Magnoliopsida > Poales > Bromeliaceae > Tillandsia > Tillandsia leiboldiana. The sequence continues at coordinate 14,058 of JAQNDB010003527.1, read as the reverse complement.
CTGAACTCAACACTCAACTCACGGCCGGAGCTACTCCACGGCCAGATCTACGAAGGGTCCGAAACCCAGGGAGACTAACACCTACGTCCCCAAGAGAGAAAGCAGCCCTTAGAACCCAGATCACTCGAATCCACTCGGGTGGATAAGTTTATAAGAAACCATGTCATTTATTTCAGAAAACCATTCGATCTGAGAGAAATCCATCTTTTTAATGATTTTTAGTCTCTTTTAGGAAAACCCTTTGAAATCAAGTTTTATGCCCAAACCTCGAAGAGCTGATGCCTTCGTCCCAACAGACGAGAACAGACTCAAACAACCTTGCGAGGCTTGGAAGAAACATTGGCTGACTAAAATCATGTATTTATCCAAAAAGGTTCTGGGTTCAAGGTCCTGCTAACACACGTGCACCACGACCCCAACCTGGTGGTGACGAGAAGAACAGTGGAAAGGAAAAACCCCCGGGACCACCGTTTATCTGAAACGGCTCCCCAAAATGCTAACACTGGCCTAACCCAGCCACCAGACCCCACTCGGCCCCCCGGGCCCGAGTGCAACACCCGTCTCACAACACTCTGACCACTCGGCCCACTACCCGGGCGAGGAAACTCTAAGTCCCGAAGGATATGAAAAGTGCGGGATGCCTAAAGCATAAGGAACCTAGCCCAAATTAAGGTTCACAATTGGTCTGGTCAAAATCATGCACATATGACGAGGGTGCTAGTTAAGTTCCAAGAAAACACTTAAACTAGCATGCAATCCTAACACATTAGAATTAGAAGGAAGTCCGTAGACTTGGAGAGAAAACCAACCCACCTCAGAAAGCCACCAATTGCTCGTCGACACTTGCAATTGGCACAGCGGCTTACCTGGCCTCCAAGGGGTCCGCACGCAACCCGAAGCCCGATGCCAGAATCCGCACGCGAATCGGGGCACGCCGTGTCCAACCACGAGACCGCTCACCCAGCGGATGCCCCGAAACAACCCGCGGCTCCACGCGGCGAAGAAACACACAACCAGCCTCGACGGAAGCTAAAAACAGCGCCGCAAGCTGCCAGAAGCGAAGAAATCGCAAAATCAATCAAAACGGTCAAAACCGGGCATCTGACGGCGAAAAACAGCCTCCGTCAGCGAAAACCAGCGCCCGACGGCGAAAAACAGCACGCGGCGGCGAAAACCAGCTCCGTCGGCGAAAAACAGCGCCCGACGGCGAAAAACAGCACGCGGCGGCGAAAACCAGCTCCGTCGGCGAAAAACAGCGCCCGACGGCGAAAAACAGCACGCGGCGGCGAAAACCAGCTCCGTCGGCGAAAAACAGCGCCCGACGGCGAAAAACAGCACGCGGCGGTGAAAACCAGCTCCGTCGGCGAAAAACAGCGCCCGACGGCGAAAAACAGCGCGCGGCGGCGAAAACCAGCTCCGTCGGCGAAAAACAGCTCAAAACCAGCTTGCGAAATTCCTGCGAAAACCGCTCGCGAAATCTGCCGGCGAAAACTGCGAAAAACGGCTCCGTCGGCGAAAAACAGCTCAAAACCAGCTTGCGAAATTCCTGCGAAAACCGCTCGCGAAAAACAGCGGCCGACGGCGACCCACGGGCTCCGACGGCGAAAACACGGCGCCGGCACGCAAACCGAGGAGTCGCCCGCCGTCCGGGAGCACGCCGCGCGGCGAAAACCCAGCCGCGCGACGAGGGAGGCCCACCGCGCGGCACCAAGCCGAACCGCGCGGCGCAGGGCCTGCTGCGCGACGCTGGAGCGCGTCGCGCAGTGCCCCAGCGGCGCTGCGCGCGGCCGCGCGCAGCCCGCCGCGCGCGCGCGGCCGCTGCGCGCAGCCCGCAGCGCTGCGCGCAGCAGCGCGCGCCCGCGCTCCCGCGCAGGCCGGCGCACGCCTGCGCGCGGCCCGCGCGGCCCGCGCAGGCCCGCGCACGCCTGCGCGCGGCCCGCGCGGCCCGCGCGGCCCGCGCAGGCCCGCGCGCGGCCCTGCCGCGCGCGGCCATGCCGCGCGCACCTGCGCGCGGCCAAGCGGTGCCGCGCGCACCTGCGCGCGGCCCTGCCGCGCGCGCCCGCGCGCGGCCATGCCGCGCGCACCTGCCCGCGGCCAAGCGGTGCCGCGCGCACCTGCGCGCGGCCCTGCCGCGCACGCCCGCGCGCGGCCAGGCAGCGCCGCGCGCACCTGCGCGCGGCCCTGCCGCGCGCGCCTGCGCGCGGCCAGGCAGGGCCTGCCGCGCGCGCCTGCGCGCGGCCAGGCAGCGCCGCGTGCAGCACTTTGCTGCACGCAGCGCCGCGCCCAGCGGCACCACGCCGCAGGGTGCTGCCAATAGCAGCACCCTGGCGTCGCGCGTGCGCCGTTACGCGCGCGCGCGGCTGCCGGCGACGGCGAAACCCAGAAAAAAACCCAATAAATCCGATTAAATCCGAAAATCCGATTTTAGCAATATAAAACCCAATTAAAAATTCCTCATAGCTCACAAAACTCCAAAAACTGCATAAACCTCCAAAAAAAAACCCAAAAGTCAGAATTTGCTTACCTTGACGATGCTCGCCGCACGCCCACGAGCTCCACGCGGCTTCCAACGGCGAGTCCAAAAATCCACGAATGCCTCGAACCCCTTTTTCTTCTTTTTCTTCTTCTTCCTTTTTCCTCTCTTTTCCTTTCCTTTCTTTCTCTTTTCCTTTCTTTCTCTTTTTTTCCTGCTGCAGAGAGTGGGCTGGGGAAGCTTTTATAAAGCAAAAGCTTTGATTAATTAAATCCATTAATTAATTAACTCCAAACTCCAACTCCATCTCACTTTTTGCCTTCGGGCTCTCCGCCGCTGCCCGGAACCTCCCGAACTCCGCTGTAAATCGAAAATACACGCGCTCACAGCTTTTTCTCTTCAAAAAGCTCATCCGTTGAGGCGGGGTGCTCAAATCAGTTACCGGCTCCAAAATTGTCAGTTCCAACTCACTTTTTGCCTCCGGGTCCTCCGTGTCAGTCCGGAACCTCCCGAACCTCGCTGTAAATCAAAAGTACATGTGTCCACAGCTTTTTCTCCTCAAAAAGCTTATCCGTTGAGTCGGGGTGCTCAAATCCATTACCGGCTCCAAAATTGCCAGTTCCGACTCACTTTTTGCCTCCGGGTCCTCCGCGTCAGTCCGGAACCTCCCGAACCTCGCTGTAAATCAAAAGTACACGTGTCCACAGCTTTTTCTCCTCAAAAAGCTTATCCGTTGAGTCGGGGTGCTCAAATCCATTACCGGCTCCAAAATTGCCAGTTCCGACTCACTTTTTGCCTCCGGGTCCTCCGCGTCAGTCCGGAACCTCCCGAACCTCGCTGTAAATCAAAAGTACACCTGTTCCAAGGGTTCCTGAATTTCCGGCGCTCCACGGTGAAGTCGGAAATTTCCAATCTCATCCTCAATCGGCCTACAAAGCCCGGAAAAACCCCGAATCGAGCTGGAGCTTCCGCGTTGATCCGAATCAACCCGGCATCAACTGTAACCTCAGATACAACATGCTCAAGGCAACTCTCTGCTCCAAGTCATCTGTGTGGTCGGCGCGCTATCCAATGCCCCGGTACTTTACAGTACTGCCGGCTATTCCACTTGTTCCTACGGCACCGTCATCTAGCAGTGGGGCTCAGGGGGTGATCAGACCATTGACCCCAGCGGAGGAGCAGGACTTTGCTGACAAACTCGCATAGTTCTGTAAGCGAGGACCACCTAGGTTCTCGGGGCGGAGTACTCATCCAGCAGAGATAGGATCGTGGTTGGCATCAATGGAGAAGTTGTTCAGAGATTTCTTCATTGATTCGAGATTCAGAGTACACATGGCCGTACATTGTTTGGAGGGGGATGCTGATGCTTGGTGGCGTCGGGTTGAGCCCTTAGAGTTTCAGATCACCCGACAGCTACCCTGGTCGGAGTTCAGGAGGATGATCCTTGACACTTACTTCTCCACGAGCGTGAAGAAGAAGATAGAAGATGACTTGAAGAACCTGCAGCAGGGTGATCGTTCAGTATGGGATTACTTCCAGGAGTTTACGCAGTTGCTTAACTGCGTACCCTATGTTGCCAGGGACGGGCTGCACCAGGTGGAGCTGTTTGAAACAGGTTTACGCCCCGAGATCTATACCTTGGTACACGCCCAGAGGCTTCAGACTTTATCAGAGGCAGTGGATCATGCACAGTGGGTCGAGAGGGGAGATCATGTGGTCGCTAGGCGCGGAGGCACGGTCGCTCAGAGTTCTGAGAGGAAGCGGCCAGCGCCAGACGAGGGGGGACAGGCCAGTTCATGGAGGCCGCCCCGACCGCCACCGCCACAGTCTACGGGCCGTGGGCGTTCGGATCGGCGAGGGCCTGGGGGATCCCAGAGGCCCCCACAGCAGCAGCCCCAGCGACAGCAGCAGCACTCGCAGCAGCAGAGGTCGCAGTCGCGACAGCAGGGGTCACAGCAGCAAGGGCAGCAGCAGCAGCAGTCGAGGCAGCCCCAGTCTGCGGTCAGGTGCGTCTTTTGTAGGGGACAGCACGCGGCGGATACTTGTGACCAGAGGTATGGCCGCTGTTATCGGTGTGGACAGTCCGGCCATATTCGAGCTACTTGCCCTCTCTCTACACCGCAGGCTCCTTCCTCAGCATCAGCTCCTTCGGTGCCCCAGCAGCGGCCTTATGCTCCAGCGAGCAGGGCTCCCTCCTCCCACCCTACAGACTACCGACCACCAGCTCAGAGCGGGCGAGTCTACGCCGCCCAGGTAGGGGACTCTGCGGCGGCCGACCTCGTGGTGGCAGGTATCATTTTACTTTTCGGCATTAGAGCTCGCACTTTATTTGATACCGGTGCATCACATTCTTTTATTAGTAGAGCATTTGCATCATCGCATGGATTAGAGTTACGTCGGTTACCGCATGCATTAGAGGTACGGATTCCCGATCATATTTTGATTGTAGAGGAGTGTTGTTGGTCTTGCCCGGTACAGCTTGAGTCTTGGATTTTGCCAGCGGACCTGATGGTCCTTAGTCAGCTGCGGGATTATGACATTGTGCTTGGGATGGATTGGCTAGCTCGCTATTTCGCGACGATTGATTGCGCCGCGAGGACTGTTACTTTTAGCGAGCCAGGCCAGGAGGTGCTTGTTTACAGGGGGTGCCAGAGTGCTTTCTTTGCCTCTGTGGTTTCGACTTCTCGGGCGAGGCAGATGATGCGCAGTGGATGCGTGGCCTTTTTGGCGTCGGTGGTTAAGGAGCCTGTGGCGGCACCGGGACTCCCGGATATCCCTATTGTCCACGAGTTCCCGAATGTGTTTCCTCCAGATCTGATTCATATGCCGCCGGATAGGGAGGTTGAGTTTTTGATTGACGTAGTTCCAGGAACTGCGCCAATCTCTAAGGCTCCTTACCGAATGGCACCGGCTGAGCTGCGAGAGCTAAAGGCGCAACTCCAGGATTTAATGGACAAAGGTTTTGTCAGACCAAGCGTATCGCCTTGGGGAGCGCCGGTGCTATTTGTGAAGAAGAAGGATGGATCACTTCGACTATGTGTTGATTATCGGGAGTTGAATAAAGTGACCATCAAGAACAAGTACCATTTGCCGCGCATTGATGACTTATTTGACCAGCTGCAAGGGTCTTGTGTCTTTTCTAAGATTGATTTACAGTCTGGTTACCACCAATTGAAGGTGAAGGCCGAGGATATCCCAAAGACGGCATTCAGGTCGCGGTACGGGCATTATGAGTTCACCGTCATGCCTTTTGGATTGACAAATGCCCCTGCTGCTTTTATGGATTTAATGAACAGGATTTTTCGACCATACCTGGATCGGTTCGTCGTTGTTTTTATTGATGACATCCTAGTTTATTCCCGAAGCGATTTGGAGCACGAGGAGCACCTGAGGATTGTGCTACAACTTCTGAGAGAGAGAAAGTTGTACGCCAAGTTATCTAAGTGTGATTTCTGGCTTCGGGAGGTTGCCTTTTTGGGCCATGTGATTTCAGCCGCCGGAGTGGCAGTAGACCCGGCGAAGATCGAGGCAGTCCGGGATTGGCCCCGACCGACGACGGTATCTGAGGTCCGCAGTTTCATGGGCTTAGCAGGATATTACCGTCGGTTTGTGGAAGGTTTTGCGAAACTTTCCACACCCCTCACTCGTTTGACGCGAAAAGGGATTAAGTTTATCTGGAGTGAGGACTGCCAGAGGAGCTTCGAGGAATTAAAGATCAGATTGATGTCGGCTCCTATCCTTTCCCTACCTGTTATGGGGAAGGGATATGTGATTTACAGTGACGCATCGCACAGTGGACTTGGTTGCGTGCTGATGCAGGAGGGAAAGGTAATTGCTTATGCCTCTCGGCAACTGAAGGATTATGAAAAGAATTACCCTACCCATGATTTGGAGCTAGCTGCAGTGATTTTTGCACTAAAGTTGTGGCGCCACTACCTGTATGGGGAGCACTGCGAGATTTACACTGACCACAAGAGCTTGAAATACCTGTTCACACAGAAGGAGCTCAACTTGAGGCAGCGCAGATGGTTGGAATTGTTGAAAGACTATGATGTAGACATATTATACCATCCTGGCAAGGCCAACGTGGTTGCTGATGCCCTGAGCAGGAGAGCAGTGCAGAGTCTATCTTCGTTGATCACCGATCAGGCGCCATTACTGGAGCAGATGAGGCGGTTAGAGCTCGAGGTGGTGTCCCCTGGGGTCTCTACTAGACTTATGTCTCTAGTCGTGCAGCCCACTCTGTTGGACAGGATTCGGGAGAGACAGAGTGAGGACCCCCACCTGATGAGGATTCGAGAGCAGATGCAGACTGGTTTGGCAGGGGACTTTTCGGTTGATGCTTCGGGAGTACTGCGGTACAGGGACCGAGCGTGTGTGCCTATGGATGCGGAGATCCGAGAGCAGATCTTGAGGGAGGCCCACTATACACCTTATACCATCCATCCTGGTGGGACTAAGATGTATAGGGACCTTAAGGCACAATTTTGGTGGAACGGGATGAAAAGAGACATTGGGAGATTTGTAGCGCACTGTCTAACTTGTCAGCAAGTAAAGGCTGAACATCGTGTACCTGCTGGCAAGTTGCAGAGTCTCCCAATCCCTGAATGGAAATGGGAGCATGTTACCATGGATTTTGTCACTGGTTTGCCGAGAGCACAGACGGGAGCGGATGCTATCTGGGTAGTCGTGGATAGACTCACCAAATCCGCACACTTTTTACCGGTGCAAGTGACTTGGTCCCTTGATCGGCTGGCACAGCTGTATTTAGACGAGGTGGTGAGGCTGCATGGGGTGCCCGTCTCCATTGTATCTGACCGAGATCCGAGGTTTGTTTCGCGCTTCTGGAGGAGCCTACAGGCCACTATGGGGACACAGCTCAGTTTCAGCACAGCATTTCACCCGCAGACAGACGGACAGTCAGAGCGTACTATACAGATTCTTGAGGACATGCTCCGGGCTTGCACGCTGGACTTTGGAGGGGGTTGGGTACGACACTTATCATTGGCTGAGTTTGCGTACAACAATAGCTTTCAAGCGAGCATTCGAATGGCTCCGTTTGAAGCATTGTATGGACGCAAGTGTCGTTCCCCTCTTTATTGGAGCGATGTGGGTGAGAGGCGGACCTTGGGGCCAGAGTTGCTTAGAGAAGCGGAGGCTAAGGTCAAGGTAGTCAGGCAGCACCTTCAGACAGCACAGAGCAGACAGAGGAGCTATGCAGATGTGCGGAGGCGAGACCTGGAGTTCGCGGTTGGGGATCATGTTTTTTTGAAGGTCTCGCCTTCAAAGGGGATCCGAAGGTTTGGGATTCGGGGGAAACTGAGCCCTCGCTACATTGGACCTTTCGAGGTATTAGAGCGCATAGGGCCAGTTGCCTACAGGCTTGCACTTCCTCCCAGGCTTTCAGGTGTTCACGACGTTTTTCATGTATCGACTCTGAGGAAGTATGTTCATGACCCGTCTCATATCATCGATTTCGCCCCACTGGAGGTCACCGAGGACCTGAGCTATGTTGAGCGGCCGTTGAGGATCTTGGACCGGGAGGTTAGGGAGTTGCGCAGTCGGGCCATCCCTTATGTGAAGATCCTCTGGAGCAGTCATGAGGAGCGCGAGGCTACCTGGGAGTTGGAGTCAGCGATGATGGCTGCTTACCCCCACCTGTTCGAGGCACCTGCTTGAGGTATGACTTTTGTTTCGAGGACGAAACTTTTTCTTGTGGGGGAGGATGTAGTGTTCTGGTTTTTCCCATGCAACTTTCCGATGAATCCATTGTGTAGAACACCTAGTGTTGGTGTGTCTGGCCCATGGTGCATCAAAGGGGTGCCACAGATGGACTTTGTGAGACTTGGATAGCTGATTTGGCCTTCGGCTGCATTTTCCGAATTTTAGAAAAGGTTTTGGGCCAATCTGAGGTTGGATTTGGATTCAGCGCGGAAAAAACGCTTGAAAACGGCTATTTGCTTGTTAAATTTGGAGTCCGGATGACCAAATGCGGGCTTCCGGAAGTTTTTGGGGTTATTCGGTGCATGGGGGAGCCTCGTGGACCGGCCTGAGCCACGTGGCGGCCTGTTATTGGCCGGCGCACGCAGCTCGGTCGACGGGGTGGCGCGGCGGTGCATGGACCGCGGGCGGGGGACGCGTGGCGTGCCCTGATAGGCCGGCGCACGCGGCATGGTTCACCGGGTGTGCGGGGTTGCGGTGGACCGGGCGCATGACACGTGGCGGCTTCGGATTCGTTGGCTCACATGGGCGCGGTCCACGGTGTGCGCGGGGGGGGGCGCCTCGGGACTGCGCGCGCACAGTGGCGCCAGGCGGGACGGTCGGCCGCACTCGAGTGCGCCACGTGTCGCCTCGCGGTTGGGCGGCCGTACCTACCCCTGCTGACCGCGAGGGGACACGCGGCGCACAGTGGGCCGCGGGGACTTGCTGTTCCCTGTTTGGGGTGACGTGGCCGCTCCTGGGAGTTTCGGGCGCGTCGGACAGGAAGCGTGCGACGGGTTTCCGGGCGCAGTGCGCCCGAAAGTTGCGCCCGAAAACCCGGCCCGACAGCATAGTGGGTTGGGCCTATAAATAGCTCCCCCCATTCGTCCTGTAGGCTTTTTGGACCCCATTTTTGCTGAGCTTTCTTCAGAGAAGTTTCTCCTCCCTTAGTGCACTACCCTTTGGAGAACTTTGAGGATTTTTTGGAGGTACTCTTCCCGAGGTTCACCATTTTACGGCGCGGTGCGACGCTTGTTTCCGGCGATCTTCTTCGCCCCTTCTCAGTGTTTGGACTCCTCCGACTCACCCCGACATCGGATTTCGCGATTCTTGCGCCGTTGGACTCACGACAGGTAGGACTTCAACTCCTGTGTTTTGAGGTTCCTCGATTTCCATGCTGATCTTGGAGTTTTCTGAGCACCCATTTGACCATTTTTCGTCGCGGACTTTTGGGACAGCACCGCAGTGTTCTTGCCGTATCTTTTCTCTCGGACGTCGGATCGAGGCGATTCAAGAGGCAATTTTCATCTACACTTCGCAAGGAGTCTCCTGGATTTTTCTCAGATTTTTTCTGTATTGTGGCCGAGGGTGAGAATCTCCTTTTTCTGTGGTTCTTTGTTAACAGAAATTTGGTACAGTTTGGATTGGGATGTTTCCCTTGTCGGATTTTTATCTCAGGTAGGAAACTCGATTTGGCGTGCAGGTACTTCGTTCGACGGGCTCGTCGCGGATGATCGTGACAGTATTTTCCCTTGGATTTTTCTGGGCATTTTCGCAGGTAAAATTGGTGAATTCTGGACTGTGGTATTAAGGGACAGATTCTGGGAATTGTGAATGTATGGCTTATGTGTTTTCCTTTGGGGTATTTTGTACAGATTGGTGGGGAGTTTTGGATGAGCTTGGGTTCCGCTTTTGGAATTGGGATTTAGCGCTCGAGGTGGGTGATGTTGTAAACCTCTTATTTGGGATTTATCACTAGGCCTATTAGAATGCTTCTTGATTATGCTTGTTAGTAAATCTGTGAGAGGGACATAGCATGCTTGTATGAAATCCTGATTTCTTCGTTGATAATCGCATTGTTAGAAAACTACAAGTTAATTAATGGTGAGTCCATGCTTTAAACATGTAGTAGAATTACTTGGAATTTATGCTAAATCCCTATCTTGTTGATTGATTAAATGAAAGGCTGAGGTATGTGGTTAGAGTACTTAAAATGGTTCATCAAGTTAATGACTTTTGCATGCTTGAATGGTCACCTAGATAGGCCACCTTTTTCTGCTACACTATCATGCTGGAATTGACTTAGGAGAAACCATGTTGCATTCTTTCTTCAGTCACTTAGACATAGGGGATATTATGCTCGGGTTAGAGCAGGGGCTGGGTTAGTGTAGTCAGATACTTGGGTTTCGGGGAGAGGGTTTTGGGCTTCCTTTGGGAGACGGTACTTTCCTTATAGAGCGGAGTGCGCGATTTGCAGACTTGAGACCCTGGGACTCCTGTCCCATATCGGTGTTATGCGTAGGCTGGCATACCCGATTTGGCAGACATTGAGACTCCTATCCCACACCGGTGTTATGCGTAGGCTGGCATACCCGATGTGGCAGGCTTCGATATTATGATGCATACATTTAGCTATCTTTAGCTGGGCAGGTAGAGGCATATTAGTGGTAGCTTTTATCAGGAGTCATACTCATAGTTACCGTATTTATTCTTTTAGCCTCTGGTAGACCTAGTGGGCAGGTAGGAGTTTTGTGTTGAGGTTTACCCACTAGGGGAGGCTACTGTCTTTATAGTAGTACTGACCCCCACTGTTTTTCCCTTTTCTTGTCCCCTTTGTTTTGCAGAGTCATCTGCCGGAGTTGCGGGGCCTTCCTCCCAGGATCGAGGTAAGAGGATCGCCGACTAGATAGCTGCTACCCCGAGCTCGAGTTTTGTAGTTTTGTTGTATCCCTTGTACACTCAGACGGTTGTATTTTCTTTTATTTGGGTCTGGCTGCGGCCAGCTGGTTGTATTTACTTCGTGAGCTGGGAGAGGCATATGTATATTCTTGAGAGTTTATTGTACTTTTATTTCCAGCATTTGTCTGAGATGTACTAGTTTCAGTTTAGCTCTGTTTTATGCTCTAGCATTATTTCTTTATATCTGAGCAGGTTACCAGCGCTTCGTGTACACGGGAAATACCGTGTGCACGGCGGGTCTGTGGACGAGCCCGGGTTTCTGGTTTACACCCGGGGCGTGACAGCTTTCTTCTTTGACGGATTCTTATTGGGACACTCCGTTGAGATATGGCCGTACCCTCGCACTTGAAGCATTGTACTTGTCCTTCTGAGCTTTTCTATCCTTAGAAAAACCCTCTTGCTTTCTTGGTTTGAAACTTGAAGAACCTTTGCCTTTCTTCGACTTTACGAAGGATGGAGTTTTGCTTGAGTTACCCCTTCTAAAGTTTCGGCAAAATCTTCTTGTCAAGAGAGCGAGCTGCTTCTCAAGTCGTCCATAGATAGGTTTACGTCATCGTCTGAGGAGGATGAATCCGCGTCTTCTTCTTTTGTTGTTTTCAATGCATAAACCTGAAGACTTAGAAGAGGATGCTTTTCCAGAAGAATAGTTAGTAGGAAATGTCATTTCATAAGTTTGTAATGAACCAACTAATTCTTCTACACGGATTTCGTCCGGGTGTTTAATAGTTTCAATGGCGTAACCTTGGCGAAATCGTTCAGGAAGAGTTCTTAATATTTTTCTTACAACTTTAAATTCTGGAATCTTCTCTCCCAAGTTAGCACATGAGTTTACGATGTCTTGCAATCGTGTGTAATAGTCTGTGAAAGATTCATTTTCTGCCATGAAAATAGAGTCAAACTTGCTCGTAAGCATTTGCAGTTTCTGAATCTTCACAAGGTTAGTTCCCTCATGTGTAACTTGAAGAACATCCCAGATTTCTTTCGCAGTCTCACATGCCGAGACGCGAGAGAACTCAGTTTGAGACAAAGCATTAAAATAGCATTAATCCCTTTGCCATTGTAAGAAGAAAATCTATCTCTTCCTTGGTCCATTTCGACCTAGGTTTGATGGTGCGAACATCAGCAATATTTCAGTTGGATTAGACCATCCTAATTCAATTGATTGCCACACCCGTTCGTCGATGGAAATTAAAAAGGCTTTCATCCGTACTTTCCAGTACGCATAATTTGTTCCATCGAAGAACGGGGTCTGTTGATGTTTCCACCTTCAACCATTGTTTACAACCCTATTCCCGCTCTGATACCACTTGTTGGGTTATGTATAATTGGATCTAAATAGGGAAAAAACACCTAGAGGGGGGTGAATAGGTGTAAACAATAAACACTCAAAAAATCTTTGCGATATAAACCCAATGCGGAAAATAAATAACACGCAAGATTTTTACGTGGAAAACTCCAAACCGGAGTAAAAAACCACGGGACCGATAACACGGTGAAATCCACTAGAATTATAAAACACGTACAAGGTGATATACCGTACTCACAGACGACTCAACCTTTTCCATACGCTCCTAGTTGATCTTCTCCGCTCGCTCCGCAACGCTTCTCGAATCCACGATCTGCGTCCAACGCCGAATCCACGGCGTCCAACGTCGAGTCCACGACGTCCGACCGAATCCACGGTCTTCACCCAGTAGCACGCTCGAATCCACGAACGTACCTCGCTCCGAATCCACGAGAGCGGTAGCACCTTGAATCCACAAGGCCACGCGAGTCCACGCGCCGATTTTGGGAAATCGTTGTTTTTGGGTGGTGATGATCCGCCGAATACTTAGATTAGAAATAGATCGGAAATACCATCTAAGTATTCATTAATTTGATTCTACTCAAATCTGAGTTTGGAAAACCTAGAATCAAATTAATAAATAGATGAAGAAACATAGAATTAAATCTAGTATTCCTTTCTTCTCTATATGTGGATTTTAACTATTTCGTCGTATTTTTCCATTAACCCTAAAAATGAATCATAGGGTCTATTTATAGGTTAGAAACCCTTGGAAGAGAGATAGAATCAAAAACTAACCTTTCTGGAATTTTTCAAGACGACGATCCGGATCGGATTTCGGCGATCCGGATTGCAGTAACGAGACAGACGTTTCCAGAAAAACAGGTTCGGGATCCGGATCGAAGTGCCTGATCCGGATCGTTCATACAGTTCACCAACACCAATGTTCGGGATCCGGATTGAAATGCCTGATCCGGATCGTTCATATATTTCAGTAAAAACAGTGTTCGGGATCCGATCAAAAGAGGCTACGATCCGGATTGAATTTGCGTATGAACGAACACCCTTCGGGATCCGGATTGGAATGTCCTGATCCGGATCCTGAACATGTCCCATGTCCAGTTTTTGATTTTTTATGCAATTAAAAATTCATCCAAGTGTTTCTACACTATAAGAAGTATTCGGATCACCAAAATAATTAGTTAAACATACCTGATCCTTTTGAATTCTTCTTTCTTGAGATTGAGTTATATGATCCACCTTCTTTATCTTCAATCTTCAAGACTTAACCGAATTCACGAAATACGCCAACTCAAATTCCGTAACATGGTCCCCAACGTTTTCCCATGTGTCAATGCATTCGGAGTATATCTCAGATCCGTCTCATGTCATTTGCCCTTTGACGGTCGGCTTTGAGAGGATTGAGTTTCAATGAGTCTCCAATGCGTAGTTTAGCACGGAGATAAGAAATTGCGTTAAACCGCTCTATTCCATACGTCAAGTACAAGGGAAGAAACACTAGGATCGTGACGCCACGTTGGAATCGGTAGTCGGTGATGAAAAAGCGTTATCCTGAAATGTTCTCTGGAGTTTTCCGCTTAAGTTTCGGGGACGAAACTTCTTTTAAGGGGGAAAGTGATGTAATAACAGTATTTGAAAATTTAAATCTTCATTTAGAAATTAAGAGGGCATCAATTTTTTTCAGTATATAAATATTAATTTTTGAAATTTAATCACCCGGTTTAATGCTGTGTTAGTGCTGAAAGGGAGCGGTCAATTCCGTTTTTAAAATTCCTGTGCTGGTTGCACGAAACAGCAAAAAAAACAGAATTTGACGGAAAATCACATATTTTGAGTTTTC
>JAQNDB010003526.1:0-28887 GCA_029204045.2 Tillandsia leiboldiana | reverse complement strand
TTCAGGTATGTTGAACTTAATATCTTTGGTGATCCGAATACTTCTTATAGTGTAGAACACTTGGATGAACTTGTTATTGCATAATTATCAAAAACTGGACATGGGACAGTCAGGATCCGGATCAGGCTTTGCAATCCGGATCCCGGTGGTTTTCGTCATACACAGTTCAATCCGGATCGTAGCTTCCCTTGATCCGGATCCCGAACACTGGGTTTAACCATTTTATTTGAGCGATCCGGATCAGGTTTGCAATCCGGATCCCGAACGTGATGTTTGGTGAACTGTATGAACGATCCGGATCAAGCACTTCGATCCGGATCCCGAACCTTCGTTTTTCTGGAATATGTTTTTCTCGCTAATGCAATCCGGATCGCCGATCTCCGATCCGGATCGTCGTCATGTAAAAATTCCAGAAAAAGGATAGTTTTGATCCTTATCTTTTTCCAAGGGTTTCTAACCTATAAATAGACCCTATGATTCTTTTTCTAGGGCTAATCCACATAATAGAAATAAGTAGAAGTTCATCTTTTATACGGCCTAAGATCCACATATAGAGAAGAAAGGAAATCATAGATTCTATCTTATGTTTCTTCATCTATATTGATTGATTTGATTCTAGGTTTCATACTCACATTTGAGTTGAATCAAATCAATGAATACTTAGATGGTATTTCCGATCTATTTCTAATCTAAGTATTCGGCGGATCATCACCACCCAAAAAACAACGATTTACCCAAAATCGGCGCGTGGACTCGCGTGGCTTTGTGGATTCAAGGTGCTACCGCTCTCGTGGATTCGGAGCGAGGTACGTTCGTGGATTCGAAGCGTGCTACGGGTGAAGACCGTGGATTCGGTCGGACGTCGTGGACTCGACGTTGGACGCCGTGGATTCGGCGTTGGACGCACATCGTGGATTCGAGAAGCGTCGTGGAGCGAGCGGAGAAGATCAACTAGGAGCGTATGGAAAAGGTTGAGTCGTCTGTGAGTACGGTATATCACCTTGTACGTGTTTAAATTCTAGTGGATTTCACCGTGTTATCGGTCCCGTGGTTTTTTACTCCGGTTTGGAGTTTTCCACGTAAAAATCTCTGCGTGTTATTTATTTTCCGCATTGGGTTTTTATATCGCAAGATTTTTGAGTGTTTATTGTTTACACCTATTCACCCCCTCTAGGGTGTTTTTTCCCCTATTTAGATCCAATATACATAACCAACAAGTGGTATCAGAGCGGGAATAGGGTTGTAAACAATGGTTGAAGGTGGAAACATCAACAGACCCCGTTCTTCGATGGAACAAATTATGCGTACTGAAAAGTACGGATGAAAGCCTTTTTAATTTCCATCGACGAACGGGTGTGGCAATCAATTGAATTAGGATGGGACTAATCCAACTGAAATTATTGGTGATGTTCGCACCATCAAACCTAGGTCGAAATGGACCAAGGAAGAGATTGATATATCTTCTTACATGGCAAGGGAATTAATGCTTTTTTAATGCCTTATCACAAACAGAGTTCTCTCGCGTCTCGGCATGTGAGACTGCGAAAGAAATCTGGGATGTTCTTCAAGTACGCATGAGGGAACTAACCTTGTGAAGATTCAGAAACTGCAAATGCTTACGAGCAAGTTTGACTCTATTTTCATGGCAGAAAATGAATCGTTCACAGACTATTACACACGATTGCAAGACATCGTAAATCATGTGCTAACTTGGGAGAGAAGATTCCAGAATTTAAAATTGTAAGAAAGATATTAAGAACTCTTCCTGAAGATTTCGTTCCAAGGTTACAGCCATTGAAACTTAAACACCCGGACGAAATCCGTGTAGAAGAATTAGTTGGTTCTTACAAACTTATGAAATGACATTTCCTACTAACTATTCTTCGGGAAAGGCATCCTCTTCTAAGTCTTCAGGTTATGCTTTGAAAACAACAAAGAAGAAGACGCGGATTCATCCTCCTCAGGCGATGACGAGAACCTATCTATGGAGGACTTTGAGAAGCAGCTCGCTCTCTTGACAAGGAAGTTTCGCCGAAATTTTCGAAGGGGTAATTCAAGCAAACTCCATCCTTCGGAAAGTGGAAGAAAGGCAAGGGTTCTTCAAGTTACAAGTCAAGAAAGCAAGAGGGTTTTCTAAGGATAAGAAAAGCACAGAAGGACAAGTCCAATGCTTCAAGTGCCGAGGATACGGCCATATCTCAACGGAATGTCCAAATAAGAATCCGTCCAAGAAGAAGGCGATGCAAGCCGTCACTTGGGATGACACTCATCGTCAAATGAGTCATCGTCAAGTGATGAAGAAGACAACGCAACAGCGTTCCACGCGTCCACATCTTCACCCTTCATGTGCTTAATGGCAAGTACATCCGAGTCATTGTCCAACTCCACTGTTGAAAAGAATGCAACGGACAATGAATCGGATGATTCGAAAGGTGAAGATTTTGCTCTAGCCTACCACAGACTTTTGAGGGATTCAAAGAAACTGGCTAAGCAAAACAAGGGGTTGAGAGGGAGATTGCAGGATCTCGAAGAAGAAGTAAAAAGGGTAACTTCTCTCTCGACCGATCTTGAAGTGGAAAGGGATAATCTGATAAAAGCAAATGTTCCCTTCAAGAGTCCAATGAGCAACTCGAGAAGAATTATATAGATATGGTGAACAAAGCGAATTACTTCTTGAAGCTCAACGGCGAGGCTCGACAGGAAAAAATGGAAATGACAGAGACCATTCTCCAACAACTCAAGATGACTACAGCGATTTTCATCAGGAAGGAGTAAGTTGGATAAGCTTCTTGGTCTTGGTCAATCAAACAAGTTCGGCCTCGGATACAATCGAACTGAAGACAATTTTAGTTCGGTTGGGACAGTTTTTGTGCCTCAGTCGGTATCTCCTCCTCCGACACGGAATTCACGACAAGCAACGACAACAAGCCTACTTCACCCTCCTCGGAATCGTCAAGCACTAAGGTATGTTTTCGTTGTAATTTTGCAGGGCACATAAGGAGAAATTGCAAGATGGGAGCCAAACGGTCAACTCAAGCACTTCTTGCAACGACTACCAAAAGGGTGATTCCTCGGAAATCAATGCAAATTCTTTGAAGGAAAGAGCCTCGGTAGTTCTCAAACAAGACGACGACGTCAAGGAAAGCGACGGATAAAACAAGACGCTTTCACCAAAGGTATCAACCTCACAATCATTTCCGACGTACACCAAAACTCGAAAGGTTTGGGTACGCAAAGGTGAATTCCTCTTTCATCCTTGAATCACGTCGGTACCAAACGGCCCTTGGAATTATTGCTATGGATCTTATGGGGCCGACACGTCAACCATCCTTGGAGGTAAATGGTATATTTTCTTATTGGTTGATGATTTCTCTCGGTATTCTTGGGTAGCATTTTAAAAGAGAAAGCTGATACTTTTGATTCTTTTCACGAGATTTGCCTTCGTATTATGATTGAAAAGAATGAAAAAGATCATTCGTGTTAGAAGTGATAGAGGTGGAGAATTCATAAATTCTAATTCATTGATTTTTGCACTTCCAACGGCATTAAGCATGAATTCTCAGCACCCTATACACCTCAACAGAATGGTGTTGTCGAGCGCAAAAACAGGGTTGTCAGAGATGGACGTGTTATGCTTCACAGCCGGAATTTACCGCTACATTTTGGGCTGAAGCTGTGAACACTGCAATCTATGTTATTAATCGAGTTTATTTGCGCCCGGGAATGTTAAATACACCATATGAACTATGGTGTGGTAGAAAATCCAACATCAAATATTTTCGCATCTTCGGGAGTCGGTGTTACATTTTACGTGACCGTGAAAATCTTGGAAAGTTTGACTCTCGAAGTGACGAAGGGATTTTCTGGGGTATTCTACAAATAGTAGAGCATATCGGGTATTTAACTTGGAATCTAAGACGATCGTAGAATCTATAAATGTTAAAGTAGATGAAGCTTTCCACTTTGCATCTGATAAATCTACCCCTGATATCTCTCTTGATGATGATACTCCTGTAAGTGCATCTTCTCATGATAATACTTCCAATATTAATGATGCATCTAATGGTTCTTCAAGTTTATCTGATGTGCAGGAATCATCTCATGTACCTCCGAGTACTCCATTACAACAAACGTTACGCATCTCCAAGATCATCCTGAATCAAACATCATTGGAGACCCACAAGAAGGAGTCAAAACTCGGAGACAGTTGGTTTGTGGATTCGCCTGTTACGTTTCCATGATCGAACCAAAGAATGTCGATGAAGCTCTTCAGGATGACTAATGGATTGAAGCAATGCAGGAAGAGCTCCATCAGTTTGAACGCAACAAAGTCTGGAATTAACGACGCCTCCGAAGCAACACAATGTGATCGGTACTAAATGGATTTTCAAGAACAAGAAAATGAGGATGGTACCATCATCAGGAACAAAGCATGTTTAGTTGCTCAAGGCTACTCTCAAGTAGAAGGTATAGACTTTGATGAAACGTTCGCCCCTTGTAGCTAGACTCGAGGTCCATTCGTATCTTATTCGCTATTGCTTGTCACTTTAAAATAAAACTCTTTCAAATGGACGTTAAGAGCGCGGTTTTTAAATGGGTTTTTAATGAGGAGTTTTATGTGGCTCAACCGAAAGGTTTTGTAGACTGTAAACTACCTAACCATATTTTTCGTTTGAAAAGGGCTCTTTACGGTTTAAAACAAGCACCGCGAGCGTGGTACGAAAGGTTGACAAAGCACCTTTTGGAGAAGGGCTATACTCGAGGGGGAGCAGATCGAACTCTCTTTGTGAAGCATTATCAAAATAACTTCATTGTTGCACAAATCTATGTCGATGACATTGTGTTTGGAGCAACAAAGGATAATGATGCTTCTAAATTCGCAGAAACCATGGAGAGCGAATTTGAGATGTCTATGATGGGGGAACTGACATACTTTCTTGGATTGCAAAGTGAAACAAAATGGTGAAGGCATCCATCTGTGTCAATCCAAGTATGCAAAGGAGTTGGTAAAGAAATTCGGATTAGAAGATTCTAAAGATTTTCCTACTCCTATGGGAACTAGCAATAAGGGATTAGGAAGTGAATCTCTTAGTGAGAATGTAGACGAGAAACTTTATCGCAGCATGATTGGAAGTCTACTTTACCTCACAGCTAGTCGTCCGGATATATCCTTTAGTGTTGGGATTTGCGCGAGATATCAATCAGCACCAAAGGATTAATTGGATCTAAATAGGGGAAAAAAACACCTAGA
The DNA here is from genome assembly GCA_029204045.2 of Tillandsia leiboldiana. Lineage (NCBI taxonomy): Eukaryota > Viridiplantae > Streptophyta > Magnoliopsida > Poales > Bromeliaceae > Tillandsia > Tillandsia leiboldiana. The sequence goes on along the minus strand of JAQNDB010003526.1, from coordinate 23,636 downwards.
GGGAGGTGAATAGGTGTAAACAGTAAACACTCAAAAATCGTTGCGCAATAAAACCCAATGCAGAAATGAAAAAATAACACGCATGATTTTTACGTGGAAAACTCCAAACCGGAGTAAAAAACCACGGGACCGATAACACGGCGAAATCCACTAGAATTAAAACACGTACAAGGTGATATACCGTACTCACTTACGACTCAACCTTTTCCATACGCTCCTAGTAGATCTTCTCCGCTCGCTTCGCAACGCTCCTCGAATCCACGATTTGCGTCCAACGCCGAATCCACGACGTCCAACGTCGAATCCACGACGTCCGACCGAATCCACGGTCTTCACTCAGTAGCACGTATCGAATCAACGAACGTACCTCGCTCCGAATCCACGAGAGCGGTTGCACCTTGAATCCACAAGGCCACGCGAGTCCACGCGCCGATTTTGGGAAAATCGTTGTTTTTGTGGGGTGATGATCCGCCGAATACTTAGATTAGAAATAGATCGGAAATACCATCTAAGTATTCATTAATTGGATTCTTCTCAAAATCTGAGTTTGAAAACCTAGAATCAAATTAATCAATATAGATGAAGAAACATAGAATTAAATCTATTGATTTCCTTTCTTCTCTATATGTGGATCTTTTTCTTTTTACCGTCTTTTTGGATTACCCTAAAAATGAATCGTAGGGTTTATTTATAGGTTAGAAACCGTTGGAAGAGGATAAGAATCAAAAACTAACCTTTTCTGGAATTTTACAGGACGACAGTCCGGACTGGAATTATGGCGGTCCGGACTGTCGTAGCGAAACAGACTTTTTCCAGAAAAAACATACCTTCGGGATCCGGACTGAAATTCCCACGGTCCGGACTGTTCATGCAATTCCTGCAAATTCCACGTTCGGGGTCCGGACTGAAGTGACCAAGGTCCGGACTGGAATTGCGCATGAACTATCCTATGTTCGGGGTCGAGACTGTAATGTCAGGTCCGGACTCTGAACATGTAGTGTGTCCAGTTTTTGATTTTTATGCAATTAAAAATTCATCCGAGTGTTTCTACACTATAAGAAGTATTCGGATCACCAAAAATATTTAGTTAAACGTACCTGATCCTTTTGAATTCTTCTTTCTTGAGATTGAGGTATATGATCCAAACTTCTTCATCTTCAATCTTCAAGACTTAAACATTTTCACGAAATACGCCAACACAAATTCCTTAACATGAAGAACAAGTCCGGGATTGATGACCACTTCGATCAACTACGAGGGGCACTTGCAGATTGTTCTCCGGACTCTCAGGGACCAGAGGCTGTTTGCTAAGTTTAAGAAATGTGAGTTCTGACTTCGCGAAGTGGGCTTTTTGGGGCACACAGTTTCAGCAACGGGAATCGCAGAGAATATGAGCGGAACTACCCGACGCACGATCAGGAACGGGCAGCAGTCGCCTTCGTTTTAAAGCTTTGGGAGACATCACCTTTTCTTGGAGTTCATCGTAATGTGTTTTCGGATCGCCAGAGTCTTAAGTTTTGTTCACATAGAAGGTTTTGTTTTTGCGGCAGAGGCATTGGTTGGAGTTGCTGAAGGACTCGGCTTGTCCATTCAGTATAACCTCGGGAAAAGCAAGTGTAGTAGCGGATGTTTTGAGCAGGAAGGGTCAAATCGAGGGGGGAACCGATGAGCGCGAGTACTCAGCAGGATCGGTGCTGATGCGAGCGACTTTTCGGCGAATGCGAACGACGCAATACGTTTCGAGGGCGGAATTGCGTACCCGAGCTGCCAGAGTTGAAGAAGGAGATACTGTTAGAGGCGCACTACGCTTCCTATGTGGCGCATCCAGGTGACACGAAGATGTACAAGGACCTCAAGCAGAAATTTTTTTTGGTGGACTAAACCAAAGGGGGATGTAACACAGTTCACTGCTCGCTGTTTAGATGGTTAACAAGTAAAGTTCGAACATCAGCGCCCAGCGGGGAAAACTACAATCTCTACCTGTACCAGAGTGGAAATGGGAGCGAATCAGCATGGAATTCGTCACGGGTTTTCTGCATCGCATCAAGGGCACGATGCAGTTTGAGTCACAGTGGATCGACTGACGAAGTCGACTCTTTCTCCACCTATCCGTACGACGTGGACTAGAGACACTCGGCTGGTGTCGAACCTTTGGCAAAGTCTACAACGAGCTCTAGAGACTAAACCACACTTCAGCACGGCGTTTCACCCCCAGACCGACGGACAGTCCGAGCAAGTGAACCGGGTTCTCGAAGATGTGCTCCGAGCCTGCGTACCTGATTTAGGTGATGGATGGTCACTGCTTTTGAGCTTACAGAGGACTTGAGCTTCGACAGAACACCGGTGCAGATCTTAGCACGAGAGGACAGAAAGGATTGCGCAACCGGACGATCCCCTATGTGAAGGTGCTGTGGAGCAACCAGGAAGAACGTGAAGCGACTTGGGAACTGGAGTCAAAGATGAGGGAGTGCTACCCAGATTTATTCGTTGCGGACCAGGATTAAGTTTCGAGGACGAAACTTCTTTTAAGTGGTGAGTGATGTAGAGTCCTGGCGTTTCCTTGCCCTTGTATACCTTCTTTTTATAACGGGATTGTTAGGAAAACTTTTCACTGTGTTTTCTGCAATGGACTGGCCTGGACCGCGAGTATTTTTCTGCGATTGAGCCCAAAAAACGGAGGACGGCAAAGCGAACGGATTCGGATTCCGATGTATGGATCTCCCGGAATGGGGGGCAAAGCGTTTGCCTTTGAGTGGTGCATCGGAATCCGTGCTAAGTGGCCGGCATGCTTTTCGAGGTGATCGGACGGGATTGTGGTGACCCGGATCTCGGCAGGGCTTCTATAGTGTGACCGGCAGCTTCTGGAGGCCTAAGTGGCATGTCGGTAGTGTTCGTGCGCCAATTTGGATACAAGTGATGGACTCCGGGCTTAAATGGATCACGTGGGTAATCAGGGACCCCGTCGGATCTTTAGAAGTGGTTTCGCGCGAAACGGATATTAAAATTGGGCTCAACGCGAAGTTTGGATAAAGGAACACCTTTCCGGATGCATTCGGCAAATTTTAGGAATGGAATTTGGCAAATCGAACACTGGATTTGGACTCAGCGCGCGAAAACGGTCAAAATGGGCTATTTACATGCATTTTTCGGAGGTTGCTACAGTAAAATCACTGTTCATCGCCGGAACAGTGATTCCGGCAACGGCCGGCGGCGGCGGGCAGCGGCGGAAGGCGGCGGCGCTGGCTCGGACAGCCGGCGCGCGGCCGCGGGCAGGCGCACAGGGGCGCGGGCAGGCGCGTGGGGGCGCGGGCAGGTGCGCGGTCCAAGCGGCGGGCATGCACCAGGGCGATGCCACGTGGCGGTTTGTGTTTGGATGGTTCAGGCGGCGCGGTCCACGAAAATTTTCCGATGCACGGTGGACCGATGGAGGACACGTGGCGGCTTTTGTTTTGCTGGTGTTGTGGACCCGGTCCACGGAGCAGGAGGTGGTTACCTCGGGTTGCGTGCACGGTATGGGCGCGGCAGCGCGCGCACGTGGGCGCGAATCCCGAGGCGCGGGCGCGCGGGAATGGGAGGCCACTTGTCGCGCGGGGAGTGGCCCGGGTTGGTGTTTGCTGTGCGGGTGCCACATGGCGCGCCGTGAGCGGCTGGTTTTGGTGTTTCCTGTTTTGGGGACACGATGGGTATTTCCTGAAATGTTTTTCCTTGGTTTTCCCTTAAGTTGCATCCGAGGGCTTTTGGAGGGGAGTTTTCTACCACTTCGAGCCTTCTGCTCGAAGGGGGATGAGAAGAAGAGTTCTTCTCCATGAAGAGAGCATTTCACCCATCAAGTTTCGGATTTTTTGGCAGCACGGATTTCGAGATATCCATTTTACCGGCGCGGCGCGATGTTTCTTCTTCGGTATTCTTTTCCGTCGCTTTTCGGTGCACGAGCTCCCCCGGCCTACTCCGAGCTCCTTTTTCTGTGATTTTTGCACCGTTGGCTTTAGGACAGGTAGGGTTCCAACTATTGTGTTTTGAGCTCCCCCTATTTCAGAGATCTTCTTGGAGTTTTTCGAGCTTCTCTTTGACCCATTTTCTATTGCGGAGTATTTGGACAGCACCCTGGTATTTTGGCGATATCTCCGCAACCGGGCATCGGAATGAGGCGTTTAAAGACTCGATTGATATCTACGCTTCAAGAGGATCGCCGTCGTATTTTTATTGGAATTTTTGAAGATTATCTTGAAGGTGATAATTAACCTTCTTTCGGATTGGTTCCCGACAGATTTTGGACAGTGTACATTTTGACTTGCCGCGGTGTTCTAATTGTATCTTGGTCTACAGGTGTCGGAATGAGATGTATAAACACTCGATTTGGATCTACTCGACGCGAGGATCACAGCGGTGATTTTTTTGGATTTTTCTGAGGACACAATGCAGGTAAAAATATTGCTTCTTTGGGACTGAAGTTTCAACTTGGACAACACTCTTGGAATGTTGTATAAATTGTAGTTTTGGACTATATTTTGTATCCAGGGGTATTTGTGGGAGTTTTTGGAGCACTGCTTGGAGCCGAGGCTTGCGCGGCATGTACCGTGGATACGGGTTCAGCCGATATTGTTAGCAAGTGGCCACGCTCTTCACCGACCTCAGGTTTGCCATGGATTAAGCACTTCAGGTGGGTAAGCTTAATATTGGTTAATGTAAGTGCACCTGTGGGAATGTTACCCCTATATGACTATTAGCATGCATGATTAATGTACGACCGATATGAGTGAGAGGTGAGCAGGGAATGGCCTAGATCATGTGCATTAATGCTTACCGGATTATTGTACATGTTTGGTGAATTGGAAACTTAGTATATGGTAGACGGTTATATTTATCCCACCCTTGATGACATAGAGATCATATATGTTGATTCATTGGCCTACTTATATGCGATTGGTATATCATAGTATGAATATTTTAGCATGCCTTGTTATTATATGTTTCTTTCCCTTTTATCGTTTCTGAGGACAAAAGCATGCTTGTATGGACATATTGTTAGGCCACCTTTTCCTGCTACACTACTTATTGGAACTTGACGTAGGTGAAACCATGCTTTTCCTTTCTCCTTCTTTGTTAGTCAGGTGGTCAGTGTTGCTCGGGTTCGAGCAGGGGTCTGGATAGTGTAGTCGGGACTCTGTGTCTGGGACAGGTTGGATTAGTTTGTGGGGTTTGCGGCGACCGCGGATATTGGGCGGTTGACCGGATATTTACTTATGCATCAGATTGGGTATCAGTTTTCTCTAGTGGATGGAGTTTCCCACTTATCGTTTAGTTTGTATCCGATTGAGATCGGGTCTTTCTTTAGTGGATGAGTTTTCCCACTTTGATCAGAGTCGTGATCCAGTCTTGCTATATTGAGACACTTGACAGAGATACTTGTTACTGAGTTACTTTACTCGTGTGGGTCGCTCCCCACGAGTGCCACTCCGGAGTAGGCGATTTACACATCAGCCAGTGAGTGCCAGATATTGGTTATTGGCCAGTGAGAGCTAGACCTTCTTTATCGGTCAGTGAGTACCGATTTGCGAGCAGATACTTGAGACAGTTTGAGCATGCAGTACCGGGCTTTATACCGGTTCATTCGATTGGGTTTGTTCGGTCAGATACTTTTATTGTTGCACTCGTGCCTGGGGGCTGAGTGGAGTCTAGTAGCTGTGTTTAGACCAGTGCTGGTGTTGTTGGGAGCCGTTGGGTTTGACGGTGGCCCCAAGTTCTTTGTGAGTTGTTGACCGTTGTGCATGAGGCTTGGTGATCTTGAGTTTATCCGTTCTGAGAGAGAGCGTGGATTTTGACTATAGCCTGCATGAGCCACTACTCGATAGCGAGTTAGTCCGTTTGGACACCCTATGTAATTCCTGCCCGGCAGTGGGAGGTGGTTGTAGGTGGGGCGCAGGTTTGACTGGACCAGATGTGGTAGTCAGCGCGATTGGGTCGATTGTGCACTTCTTGTGCTAGTGGATACATACCATTCTTTGATTCTCCCCTCTTGAGCATTTAGATGGAGACGTGGTAGCTGTTGAGTGTCATCAGCGTTCTTGTTCAGTTCTCACGGCTTTGGTTAGTTTTTGTCTCTTGAGGACTTGGTGGGCAGACCGTCGGGTCTGGCGGTGGTACCCACTGAGAACTCCCTTTTTGGTGTAGTTCTCACACCCTTTGGGGGTTTTCCCCCTCCTTTTCCCTTCCTCTTCTTTGTTTTGCAGAGTCTTAGCGGGTGTTGCTGATTCTGCGGTGGTTGATCGAGGCGAGGGAGTCGCGTGATAGATCCCTACCCGTCGTTGGAGAGTAGCGATACCCCTTCTGAGGAGAGCTTCAGTAGATTAGCTATCTTATTTTCCTCTTTTGAGAGACTGATGTTGTGAGGATATGATTTGTAGTGAGAGCCTGTACACTGTTGTATTTATTGGAGAAACCTCCCTGTTGAGCTATGAGTTTTGTACCTGAGGAATTTGTACGATTATCTTTTTTTTTGGGAGGTGGACATTGTTGTATTTTCCAGTTGTACAGTGATTGATTTTAGTTTTAGAGCAGATTTTCATTTATAGCTCTGATATCTGTTAGCTGTAGCACTTTTCTTGCAGGTAGGATGCTTCGCCTATGCGGAGTTTGGCATAGGTGGTGGATCTGTTGGCGAGCCCGGGTCGCAGTTTCGACCCCGGGGCGTGACAGGGATCCTTCTACGATCGGACTTTTCATCTTTTTATGTCATTGGGTTATTTTATTTATTTTGTAGTACCTCGACCTTTCGGTTTTCCGTTTTGGGTCCTAATCGAATCTTTTCAGTTGTAAAGGGGGGGTTGAAATTCGAGAATTTATGGGCAGACCGTAGGGGCTCGCGGGTATTTTTAGGTGTTAGGGCTCGCGAAATGGAGAACGGTGGCGCGATCGGATTTGAATTCCGACCCCGGGATCTCCCAGAATAAATTTTTGAAGGTTGCTAGCTGTCCCAGGTGCATCAGAAGGTGTGCGGACGATCGGCACGCTTTTCGAGGTAAATTGGACCACTGGTCCGCACCCCGATCAATTTTATTCTTGAGTTGGGGATTTTGGGTTCTTTCCCACTTCTCATTTGTTTGTGCGTTAGGTCTTTCTGAGTGCGAGCGGAAAACCCTAATTCAAATTTTCTCTCTTTCCAAGAAGGCGGCGTAGGGACCCAGGCGGAGAGACACGGAGAGGGAAGGTGAACGGCTCCCTTTCTGCGGGTTTGATCGTGCAAGGAGGCGAGGAGGGGACGATTATTTTTCTTACTCCTCCAACGAATCAAGGTGAGTGGTTCATATTTTCAGGTTTTTCCGTTGTGGAGTTTTCTTGTCGATGTCGCGTGCGATGCGAGGTTGATAACGGGAAGCCGCCGCCGCCGTTGTCAAACGGGAGGCTGCCGCCGCCGTTGTCAAACGGGAGGCTGCCGCCGCCGTTATCGTGTTCTCGGGGTCGTCGCCGAAGTCGTCGTGGTCGCGGGGTCGCAACCGGAGCCACGAAGGGCGAAAACGGGGACATACTGTTCATCCCGTACGGCTGGCCCTCACGCGGTCCACCGGACCGGCATGCACCCGGCGCACGTGTCCGCGGCCCGAAGGCGCGGACCCGGCGCACGGGCGTGTGCGCCAGCCCGCCCCCGCACCGCGCGGTCCACCGGGCTGGCGTGCACCCGGCGCACGTGTCCGCAGCCCGAATGCGCGGACCCGGCGCACGGGCGCGTGCGCCAGCCCGGCCCGCAAGCGCGGTCCACGCATGGGCGTGCACCCGGCGCTGCCGCCGCGATCGGGGACGCGTGAGCCCGGTGGGCGCTCAGCCCGTGCACCGGCCCGGCCCATTCCGCCTGGTGCACGCTCCCTGGGTGAGCCCGGTCTGCGCCGCCGCCTCCTCTGCGCTGTGGACCCAGTCCACACCTGGACCCGTGCACTAGCCTTCAGCCAAGGAGTCCAGAAACTCCGTTTTTTGGGCCCGTTTCGCCCCGTTTCTGAGTGTTTTTGACCACGACGATGTTTTTAACAATAATTCTTATCGTAGCTTTTTCGGGCACATGGTGGGAGTGTTTTAGCGGGAGTTTCCGCACACCTTCTTCGCGTTTCAGGTGGGTACACTCTTAGAATCCCTTTATGCGCACTATCGTTATTTTCATGTTAATCATGTTGTGGGTTTTCGTTCGAGACTTAGTGTGGGACTTTTCGAAAGCTGTTGATGATCTCCAATTGTTCGTTTAACTGTACTAATGTTGATAGTGTTTATGGTTTTTATTATTGGTTTGGTTTCGTGTATTTGGTTACGATGCTCGAGGCTGCAGCATGCGCACCCGCGGTTTGGCCACCGCAAAGGGTGTGCTTTTCCGGAAAAGTGGTCGATGACCCGTGTATACCCACGAGGTGACGTAGTGGGGGCCCCCGTAGGTGGGGGGTTTGAGGCGCCAAGGTGTGAGCAGTGCGACCCGTCGAGGTAGGTGCTCGGCGTGGTTTACCGAGGTTGGTGCTCGGTTTGGTTTTCTTTCCGAGGTTGGTGCTCGGTTCGGTTTTCTTTTCCCGAGGTTGGTGCTCGGTTCGGTTTTTTTTTCCCGAGGTTGGTGCTCAGTTCGGTTTTTCTTTCCCGAGGTTGGTGCTCGGTTCGGTTTTCTTTTCCCGAGGTTGGTGCTCGGTTCGGTTTTTCTTTCCCGAGGTTGGTGCTCGGTTCGGTTTTCTTTCTTGAGGTTAGTGCTCGGTTTGGTTTTCTTTCCCGAGGTTGGTGCTCGGTTTGGTTTTCTCTCTTGAGGTTAGTGCTCGGTCTGGGTTGCCGGGGCAGGTGCCCGGTTCAGGTTTTGCAGGGGGAGGGGACACCGTCGATCGCACGATGCGGAGGGCGGTTACTCTGGTTTTCTTACGGTTTGCTTTAGTTACAGTCTTCCTGCATTTCTTCTTTTATACCTTGTGTCGCTGACTTCCCACTCTGTGACAGGTTCCTTCGGGGGTGAGAGTTAGGGCGACGGTGAGGCCGTGGCAGGAATACTTTTGGTCCTTTGAGGCCATGGACTGTATTTACTTTTTATTTTACTCAGTTCATTACCTGTTAGTAGCTTACTATGTGGATTGCGATACCCTTGTGGGGTCGATGTGGATGCTGGAATGTCGTTTATTTATCCTTGTGGGTGGTTGTTTTGCTCTTCCCGATTGGCCGCTTTCAAACTACAAAAAAAAGAAAAAAAAAATATTTCGAAAACTGTTTTAAAAATGCGGGTGTCGTGTGGGCACCATTTCAAAACCCTGTGGATTTATAGATTTCGAAAACCTTTTTGAAAAACCTGGGTGCCGTGTGGGCACCGTTTTTAAAACTTGTGGATTTATCCTTTCAAAAATTAGTCGGCCTCTTTAATACTTATGGAAAAATGGTTGTATGTATCCGACTGATGAACTAGTGTGGTTAAAGTGATGATTGTATGGTTGTTGTAGTCGGGACGTCGTGCATATACAAAGGAGACTCTGCCCGTTCGCAGAGTGAATTTGTATATGCGGCGGGTCTGGGCACGTACCGGGGGAGTTTGGTTTCAAAAAAAAAAATATACGTAAATTCAAAACTTTTCAATGGTCGTCTTCCGCTTAATGAAACCCTCGGGGCGTGACAAAAGATGACTTACAGAGATTTCCAAATGACATCAATTTTGAATTTTACCCTTCTAAATTGAGATATGCACTAAAATACCTAAGGGTGGCTCTTTGAGCATCTTTTAACTATCCAACCTTATACCAACCAAGAGATTAATCAAAATAAGAACTTTGAATATAAATCTCCGAATGCTTCATCTAAAAAATTTCAAAAATATTTTTCTAGCATCCAAAACATGTGGTAGCTTCACACACTAACCGGACGACCGGGGTGGCATCTCTTTCCAACATGTGGTGGTAGTTTTCACACTCCTTTCGGATGTAACTCTTTCCACATCTTTTGCAATTCATTTCATTACCCTTGTAAGAAAATACAATCTCTTATGTGAAAAAATTAAATCTCAAATTTTAGTCGATCGGTTGTCTCATGTTTATCACAAAGAACTCACACAACCGAGATAGATTAATCATCTAAAGATCACACATGATTACTAAAATTTGATGAATATAATTATCAAAAACTCCTATAATGAAGTATCTTCAAGAATTATGATTATGGAGTAAAGTTGATAATTCATATAAAATTAAATTGGAGTGATTGAAAGTGAAACCCTTTTTATTCAATGCACTTGTTCGTTAAAACCCTTTTGTTCAAAAACAAAACATAAAAACGAAGAGCATTGAAAACATGTAATGCAGAGATTCAAAAAAATATGAAAGAAAAACCAATCAAAGCATTACATACAGTCATAAGCTATTTAGAACTTAAGACATGGAAAGATATCACCTTTCCGTATCCAAAATTGTCGAATTTTGGGTTGTCTTGATTCATTGTGGCCGGGAGTTGATAGCTTTGACTGTTGGTCCACCTTAGGTCTTTGCCTCGCAATGATCCACTTGTATGATTGATGTTGTGGCTCGGACCTTTGGTGGATTGAGTGAACTCCATTGACTTGATGTGTCTTTTGATTCCGTTGAGTTCGCTCCGTAGATGAAGTTGCCGAAGAATTCCTCTTTCTCTTTTTCGGGCACATCTTCATCAAGTGTCCTTCAAGTCCACATTGGTAACAAGTTCTTCCTTTCAATTTAGTTTTGGAACTTGAAGCCTTCACAGTTTGGTTCTTTTTAAATCCCAAACCAACCTTGCTTGTTTTACCTAATCCGGACATACAATCAAGTTTCTTGGAACCGGTTGAAAGCCTTTGTATGTCGGATTTAAGTTGATGAACTTGCTTGGTCAAAGCTTGGTTGGTGACATGAATTTCCTCAAACTGTTTTTCTAGAAAACCAATCTTGTCCATATATGATATAGCGTTTGTCTCCGATTGGTTTAGCTTTTCTTTGAGGATTTTATTGTTATCCAATAAACGTTCTCGTTCCTCCTCGAGATCATGAAGTTTTGTCTTTAAACCATGATTCTCGTCTTTAGCCTCTAGTCGTTGCTTCCTCAACTTCTTGATATGCTTGGTTATCTTCTTAAATTCCGCAAGAAGTTGTTGATATGCCTCAACGAGTTCTTCTTTGTCCGACTCCCCCTCACTTGATGACTCTCCATCGGATGTTGATGTTTCATACAAAATCAAAGGAGCAGAGTCAATGATTTGAGATGATAAGCAAAAATTAGAAGAGGGAATTTGAGAAGCATGAAAGTCAACGACTTTTTCCTCTTTACTTGAGGTCGATTCATTAGAAGTAGAATCGTCCCAAGTTTTCGCTTGCAAAGCCTTCTTTTTATATGATTTCGGAGAAGGACAATCCGTTGAAATATGGCCGTAGCCTTTGCATCTATAACATTGGATTTCCCCTTCGAATTCATCTTTTTCCTTAGAAGGTTTTGCAGAGCTTTTGAGGTTAGAGGATTTAGAACCCGATGATCCTTTAGATGGTTTCGAGGATGAAGATCCATCGGTTCGATTCTTCCAAAACTTCCGACGAAATTTCTTTATGATCCGCGCCAATTGTTCTTCAAAATCGGCAAAAGTGATTTCATTGTCGGAACTTGATTCGCCATCTTCTTCCTTTGTTGATTTGAATGCAACACCTGTAAGCTTAGAAGAAGACTTGGAAGAAACTTGATTAGTAGGAAAAGTCATCTCATAAGTTTGTAAAGCACCTACTAATTCCTCTACTCTCATCTCATCCGGATGACTAACGGTTTCAATGGCGGTAACTGTTACGGAATTTAAGTTGGCGTATTTCGTGAATTCGGTTAAGTCTTGAAGATTGAAGGTAAAGAAGTTTGGATCATATAACTCAATCTCAAGAAAGAAGAATTCAAAAGGATCAGGTATGTTTAACTTAATATCTTTGGTGATCCGAATACTTCTTATAGTGTAGAAACACTTGGATGGATTTTTAATTGCATAAATATCAAAAACTGGACATGGGACATGTTCAGGATCCGGATCAGACTTTGCAATCCGGATCCCGAAGGTTGTTCGTTCATACACCAGTTCAATCCGGATCGTAGCTTCCTTTGATCCGGATCCCGAACACTGGGTTTACCATTTTATTTGAACGATCCGGATCAGGCTTTTCAATCCGGATCCCGAACGTTGATGTTTGGTGAACTGTATGAACGATCCGGATCAGGCACTTCGATCCGGATCCCGAACCTTGGTTTTTCTGGAAACTGTTTTTCTCGCTACTGCAATCCGGATCGCCGAACTCCGATCCGGATCGTCGTCATGTAAAATTCCAGAAAAGGATAGTTTTTGATTCTTATCTTTTTCCAAGGGTTTCTAACCTATAAATAGACCCTATGATTCTTTTTCTAGGGCGAATCCAAAAAAGGAGCCGCTAATCCCAAAAGCCGTCATCTTATATACGGCCTAAGATCCACATATAGAGAAGAAAGGAAATCAAGAGATTTAATCTTATGTTTCTTCATCTATATTGATTGATTTGATTCTAGGTTCTCATACTCACATTTTGAGTAGAATCAAATCAATGAATACTTAGATGGTATTTCCGATCTATTTCTAATCTAAGTATTCGGCGGATCATCACCACCCAAAAAATAATGATTTTCCCAAAATCGGCGCGTGGACTCGCGTGGCCTTGTGGATTCAAGGTGCTACCGCTCTCGTGGATTCGGAGCGAGGTACGTTCGTGGATTCGAAGCGTGCTACTGGGTGAAGACCGTGGATTCGGTCGGACGTCGTGGACTCGACGTTGGACGCCGTGGATTCGGCGTTGGACGCAGATCGTGGATTCGAGAAGCGTCGTGGAGCGAGCGGAGAAGATCAACTAGGAGCGTATGAAAAAGTTTGAGTCGTCTGTGAGTACGGTATATCACCTTGTACGTGTTTAATTCTAGTGGATTTCACCGTGTTATCGGTCCCATGGTTTTTTACTCCGGTTTGGAGTTTTTCCACGTAAAAATCTCTGCGTGTTATTTATTTTTCCGCATTGGGTTTTATATCGCAAAGATTTTTCAGTGTTTATTGTTTACACCTATTCACCCCCCTCTAGGTGTTTTTTCCCCTATTTAGATCCTATTATACATAACCCAACAAGTGGTATCAGAGCGGGAATAGGGTTGTAAACAATGGTTGAAGGTGGAAACATCAACAGACCTCCGTTCTTCGATGGAACAAATTATGCGTACTGGAAAGTACGGATGAAAGCCTTTTTAATTTCCATCGACGAACGTGTGTGGCAATCAATTGAATTAGGATGGTCTAATCCAACTGAATTTATTGGTGATGTTCGCACCATCAAACCTAGGTCGAAATGGACCAAGGAAGAGATTGATATATCTTCTTACAATGGCAAGGGAATTAATGCTTTATTTAATGCCTTATCACAAACAGAATTCTCTCGCGTCTCGGCATGTGAGACTGCGAAAGAAATCTGGGATGTTCTTCAAGTTACGCATGAGGGAACTAACCTTGTGAAGATTCAGAAACTGCAAATGCTTACGAGCAAGTTTGACTCTATTTTCATGGCAGAAAATGAATCTTTCACAGACTATTACACACGATTGCAAGACATCGTAAACTCATGTGCTAACTTGGGAGAGAAGATTCCAGAATTTAAAGTTGTAAGAAAAATATTAAGAACTCTTCCTGAAAGATTTCGTTCCAAGGTTACAGCCATTGAAACTATTAAACACCCGGACGAAATCCGTGTAGAAGAATTAGTTGGTTCTTTACAAACATATGAAATGACATTTCCTAGTAACTATTCTTCTGGAAAGGCATCCTCTTCTAAGTCTTCAGGTTATGCATTGAAAACAACAAAAGTAGAAGATGCGGATTCATCCTCCTCAGGCGATGACGAGAATTTATCTATGGAGGACTTTGAGAAGCAGCTTGCTCTCTTGACAAGAAGTTTTCGCCGAAACTTCCGAAGGGGTAATTCAAGTAAAACTTCATCCTCCGGAAAGTGGAAGAAAGGCAAAGGTTTTTCAAGTCAAAAATCAAGAAAGCAAGAAAGCTTTTCAAAGGATAAGAAAAGCTCAGAAGGACAAGTCCAATGCTTCTAGTGCCGAGGATACGGCCATATCTCAACGGAGTGTCCTAATAAGAATCCGACAAAGAAGAAAGCGATGCAAGCCGTCACTTGGGATGACACCTCATCGTCAAATGAGTCATCGTCAAGTGATGAAGAAGATAACGCAACGGCATTCCACGCGTCCACATATTCACCCTTCATGTGCTTAATGGCAAGTACATCCGAGTCATTGTCCAACTCCACTGTTGAAAAGATTGCAACGGACGATGAATCGGATAATTCGGAAGGTGAAGATTTTGCTCTAGCCTATCACAGACTTTTGAGGGATTCAAAGAAACTGGCTAAGCAAAACAAGGGGTTGAGAGGGAGATTGCAGGATCTCGAAGAAGAAGTAAAAAGGGTAACTTCTCTCTCGACCGATCTTGAAGTGGAAAGGGATAATCTGATAAAAGCAAATGTTTCCCTTCAAGAGTCCAATGAGCAACTCGAGAAGAATTATATAGATATGGTGAACAAAGCGAATTACTTCTTGAAGCTCAACGGCGAGGCTCGACAGGAAAAATTGGAAATGACAGAAACCATTCTCCAACTCAAGGATGACTTACAGCGATTTTCATTAGGAAGGAGTAAGTTGGATAAGCTTCTTGGTCTTGGTCAATCAAACAAGTTCGGCCTCGGATACAATCGAGCTGAAGACAATTTTAGTTCGGTTGGGACAGTTTCTGTGCCTCAGTCGGTATCTCCTCCTCCGACACCGAAATTCACGACAAGCAACGACAACAAGCCTACTTCACCCTCCTCGGAATCGTCAAGCACTAAGGTATGTTTTCGTTGTAATTTTGCAGGGCACATAAGGAGAAATTGCAAGATGGGAGCCAAACGGTCAACTCAAGCACTTCTTGCAACGACTACCAAAAGGGTGATTTCTCGGAAATCAAATGCAAATTTTTTGAAGGAAAAGAGCCTCGGTAGTTCATCAAACAAGATGACGACGTCAAGGAAAAGCGACGGATCAAACAAGACGCTTTCACCAAAGGTATCAACTTCACAATCATTTCCGACGTACACCAAAACTCGAAAGGTTTGGGTACGCAAAGGTGAATTCTTCTTTCATCCTTGAATCACGTCGGTACCAAACGGCCCTTGGAATTATTGCATATGGATCTTATGGGGCCGACACGTCAACCATCCTTGGGAGGTAAATGGTATATTTTCTTATTGGTTGATGATTTCTCTCGATACTCATGGGTAGCATTTTTGAAAGAGAAAGCTGATACTTTTGATTCTTTTCACGAGATTTGCCTTCGTATTATGATTGAAAAGAATGAAAAGATCATTCGTGTTAGAAGTGATAGAGGTGGAGAATTCATAAACTCTAAATTCATTGATTTTTGCACTTCCAATGGCATTAAACATGAATTCTCAGCACCCTATACACCTCAACAGAATGGTGTTGTCGAGCGCAAAAACAGGGTTGTACAAGAGATGGCACGTGTTATGCTTCATAGCCGGAATTTACCGTTACATTTTTGGGCTGAAGCTGTGAACACTGCAATCTATATTATTAATCGAGTTTATTTGCGCCCGGGAACGTTAAATACACCATATGAACTATGGTGTTGTAGAAAACCCAACATCAAATATTTTCGCATCTTTGGGAGTCGATGTTACATTTTACGTGACCGCGAAAATCTTGGAAAATTTGACTCTCGAAGTGACTAAGGGATTTTCTTGGGGTATTCTACAAATAGTAGAGCATATCGGGTATTTAACTTGGAATCTAAAACGATCGTAGAATCTATAAATGTTAAAGTAGATGAAGCTTTCCACTTTGCATCTGATAAATCTACCCCTGATATCTCTCTTGATGATGATACTCCTGTAAGTGCATCTTCTCATGATAATACTTCCAATATTAATGATGCATCTAATGGTTCTTCAAGTCTATCTGATGTGCAGGAATCATCTCATGTACCTCCGAGTACTCCATTACATCAAACGTTACGCATCTCCAAGGATCATCCTGAATCAAACATCATTGGAGACCCACAAGAAGGAGTCAAAACTCGGAGACAGTTGGTTTGTGGATTCGCTTGTTACGTTTCCATGATCGAACCAAAGAATATCGATGAAGCTCTTCAGGATGACTACTGGATTGAAGCAATGCAGGAAGAGCTCCATCAGTTTGAACGCAACAAAGTCTGGGAATTAACGACGCCTCCGAAGCAACACAATGTGATCAGTACTAAATGGATTTTCAAGAACAAGAAAAATGAGGATGGTACCATCATCAGGAACAAAGCACGGTTAGTTGCTCAAGGCTACTCTCAAATAGAAGGTATAGACTTTGATGAAACGTTCGCCCCTGTAGCTAGACTCGAGTCCATTCGTATCTTATTCGCTATTGCTTGTCACTTTAAAATAAAACTCTTTCAAATGGACGTTAAGAGCGCGTTTTTAAATGGGTTTTTAAATGAGGAAGTTTATGTGGCTCAACCGAAAGGTTTTGTAGACTGTAAACTACCTAACCATGTTTTTCGTTTGAAAAAGGCTCTTTACGGTTTAAAACAAGCACCGCGAGCATGGTATGAAAGGTTGACAAAGCACCTTTTGGAGAAGGGCTATACTCGAGGGGGAGCAGACAGGACTCTCTTTGTGAAGCATTATCAAAATAACTTCA
Organism: Tillandsia leiboldiana; assembly: GCA_029204045.2. Taxonomy (NCBI): domain Eukaryota; kingdom Viridiplantae; phylum Streptophyta; class Magnoliopsida; order Poales; family Bromeliaceae; genus Tillandsia; species Tillandsia leiboldiana. The sequence goes on along the minus strand of JAQNDB010003526.1, from coordinate 6,902 downwards.
TTGTTGCACAAATCTATGTCGATGACATTGTGTTTGGAGCAACAAAGGATAATGATGCTTCTAAATTCGCAGAAACCATGGAAAGCGAATTTGAGATGTCTACGATGGGCGAACTGACATACTTTCTTGGATTGCAAGTGAAACAAAGTGGTGAAGGCATCCATCTGTGTCAATCCAAGTATGCAAAGGAGTTGGTAAAGAAATTCGGATTAGAAGATTCTAAAGATTTTCCTACTCCTATGGGAACTAGCAATAAGGGATTAGGAAGTGAATCTCTTAGTGAGAATGTAGACGAGAAACTTTATCGCAGCATGATTGGAAGTCTACTTTACCTCACAGCTAGTCGCCCGGATATATCCTTTAGTGTTGGGATTTGCGCGAGATATCAATCAGCACCAAAGGAGGTTCACCTGAAAGCGGTGAAACGGATCATCCGGTACATCAAAGGAACCACTAATTTCGGAATTTGGTATCCTATGGGAACAAGTCTAGATATTATTGGATACTCAGATGCCGATTGGGCAGGACCTGTGGATGATCGAAAAAGTACGAGTGGTGCATGTTTTTATCTTGGCCATTGTCTTGTTGCATGGCATAGTAAAAAGCAAAACTGCATTGCACTCTCGACTGCCGAAGCGGAATACATCTCAGCGGGTAGTTGTTCAACTCAACTCATTTGGATGAAAAGCGTGTTGAGCGACTTCCGGATTTCAGCAACTTCGGTAACTGTTTTATGTGACAACACTAGTGCTATAAATATTTCAAAAAACCCTGTGTTGCACTCTAGAACAAAACACATTGAACTTAGATATCATTTTCTTAGAGAGCTAGTTGAATCAAATATTCTTCAAATCTCCTACATTTCAACTGAAGATCAATTAGCTGACTTGTTAACAAAACCTTTGGATCAAAAACGTTTTATTCATTTGCGTAAAGCAATTGGAATGCTTTCCTTGAAATAACCTCTTTTTGAAACTTTTGTTTAGGTAAGGTTTTGTCTTTGTGTTTTTGTTCATTATCTATGCTTAGACTGTGACGCCCCACTTCCCAGGGGGTCACCCATCCTAGAACTACTCTAGCTCTAGCACGCTTAACTCTCATGTTCCTCTTGGATCTTGCTACCATCCAAAATGCTATAGCCGGGTTAGAGATTTAGTCCTATTATATCATTTATATAGAGGACTAATCCAAATTTTGGGGGTGTCACATTCTTCCCTCCTTTAAGCCCTGACGTCCACGTCAGGCTCAAGCACACTCACAAGCTCCAGGCGATGTGAGACTCGTCTCAAGCTCCAGGCGATGTGAGACTCGTCTCGCTAGCCTTAGCCGACCTTGTGAGGAGCTGCACTCCACTCACAACGGTCATTAGCCGGGGAGCCTCGCTCTACCCGCTATATAACCCTGGCTCAGCCGAGACTCATCTCACATTTCCGGCTGGAGAATGGCTCTGATACCAACTGTGACGCCCCACTTCCCAGGGGGTCACCCATCCTAGAACTACTCTAGCTCTAGCACGCTTAACTCTCATGTTCCTCTTGGATCTTGCTACCATCCAAAATGCTATAGCCGGGTTAGAGATTTAGTCATATTATATCATTTATATAGAGGACTAATCCAAATTCCGGGGGTGTCACATAGACATAGAACATTAATTGAGCATTAGTTTTTGATTGACTTTAACTGCATCCTTTTATATATTTAGAAATCTATTATGCCTTAGATATCATAATATTTCATTTGATGCAATGATCATTTATGTCAATTAACTCATCTTTGTTTTGATCAAAGTCAATTTCTCTCGATGATCTCTTGGTATAGTTTTTATCTTATTTGACTGTTTAGTCGAGTATGAAATCGAGATCAATATTTGGCTAAATACTTTATATCTTAAATAATTGATAGCCAATTGAGGGGGAGTCAAAGAAAAAGTATTATGCTCAAAAGATGTGGAAAGAGTTACATCCCAATGAGGAGTGTGAAAACTACCACCACATGGAGGAAAGAGCTACCACCTCGGTCGTCCGAGTACTGTGTGCAGCTACCACATGTATACCAAGCAAGGTTTTTCAAGTTTGATTAAATAAAATGCATGTTGAAATACTTGACTCTGTCAAAATTTCAAGGTTGGTATAAGGTGGGAATTTTAATGAAGATGCTCAAAGAGCCACTCTCTTCAATAAATTGACTAGATATATTATCTAACTTATCTGGGATGTTAGACATCTATTGATCTTTGTATTCCATTTTCTTTACCGAATTGATGATTTGATAAAGGCATTACTCATAAGATCAAGTTAGATGTAATTGAAGTTGTTCAACTTTAAGGGATTTAATTTTTATAAATTTTCGTTTCATTTGTTGGATGTTATTGATAGATTTGGTATAATCTATTTCTTGTTGTATGAAACGATGATTTTCATTTAAAGTTGATACACAAAAGTGCTTACAATCTTTTTCTGGTTTTTCTAGAATTTCTCTGAAATTTTCTAAAGAAAAGGTTGGAGCCGATCCGGATTGGACCTGCCGATCCGGATCCCGAACGCAGATTTTCTCTGCGGGTAGCCGATCCGGATCGTAATCACGAACTGATCCGGATCGCGGCTAGGGTTTTATATAGAACAAAAAGGTTTTGATTTCTTTTACTCCAATCTTTTGTTCCAAGGTTTCCAGAGCTTTCTCTCTCTAGAATTCATCCATCTTGGAAGCTTTCAAACTCAAGTTCTTCGATTCCAAGTAAGTTTTATTGATCAAAATCTCAGTTTTTCACAGTTTTTCATATTCCTCCTCAAAACGTGATGAAATTCTTGTATCTATTTCGTTTGTGGATGGTTTTTGATCAAATTTCTTTTGAAATAAGAACTCTGGGTAGATTAGTTTTGATTATATGCTAGGTATTCTCAAGATAAACGGATTTTTGGCCTTCGATTTCAAAAATTTCGGTTTTAGGGCATATAATGGGAATTTTCGAAAATCATGCGATTGATCTATTTTAAAATTCTTTTTGCAAAACTAATTTGATTCTTAGTCTCTCTACACGATAATGATTGTTTGGGTACAATTTTTCTAATTTTTGAAAATTAACAATTTTTTCGTGTTCTTGAGGTGTTGCTCACAGGATTTCTTTTCACAAGAAACCAATAGCAATGGTGATCAGCTGGATCATTCTTCTTCTGGCTGCTATGGTACATACAAGAGACACTGTCAAGCCCAAGAGGGCTAAGAAAGCGAAGAAAACTAAAGATGATTCCGATACAGAATCTGAAACGGAATCAATTGATTGGGATGAGTTGCAAGTTGAAGCAACAACTGTTCCACTGCTTCAAAGGGAAAAGTGCCTGCGGAGACATCGAAGGCTCCGCCTACTGCTGCTGAAAAGGGCAAAGCTCCAATGGAAGAAACTTCTGGGAAGACAAGAAGAAAAAGTGTTGCTCGCAAAAGAGGGAGTGCTCGAGGAGTTTCCATTGAGCAACCAGTTGGTAGCCAAGCACCTCCACAAGACTTTATCAGCTCTGCTAGGATAAGGACTTTGAAAACAGGGAATGCATTGGCGAAAGGCATGTTAATGTCGAAGCCTTCAAGGAAAGATCTCCGTCATTTGGGACTTTGTATGACCAGACAGGTCTTGCTCCCATTTGCGATTTCCCTGAGACCACTGGGTATTGTCTTCACTCAGTGAGGATGTTCTATCAAAATGCTTGCTATCTCGTTGATCAGGAGGGCGGTCGTCGAGACTTTCAAACATTGGTAAAAAATGTTAAGATTAAAGTAACCCCTCAACTGATTGGAGAGGTATTAGGGATGAACGCCCGAGCCGATGGCGCTCATTATCTGAAGAATCAAATTTTCAACACCAACTCCTGGAGAGTGGTAGTTGATGGCATCTGTCTGCCCGATACTCCGTCAGCAGGAAACTCAGTCTTTTCAAAAGAGCTACGACCTGAGTATCGCTACTTAAACTTCATTGTCTGCTATAATGTCCTTCCAAATATGAACACGAAGGTTCTTCGATGGGATAGGATGTTATTCCTTTATCTTCTTGGAAACCCGACAGCAGCAATGGGAGCAAACTTAAACATCCCTTACATCATCTAGGCGAGGATTGTGGTGTCCCTGATCCCCGTGTGGCTTCTCCCATGAACCGTGGTGTAGAACACCTAGTGTTGGTGTATCTGGTCCATAGTGCATCAAAGGGATGCCACAGATGGACCCTGTGTGATATCCACAGTTGGATTGGCCTTCGGCTGCATTTGCCGAATTTCGAAATTGATTTGGGCCAAACAGAGGGTGGATTTGGATTCAGCGCGGAAAAACGCTTGAAAACGGCTATTTGCTTGTTTGATTTGGAGTCCGGATGCCCAAAAACGGACCCCCGGAAGTTTTTCGCTGAATTTCGGTGCATGGGAGGGGCCGTGGACCGCCGGCTGCCACGTGGCGGCTTGTGATTGGGCCGGTCCGCAGCGCTCGGTCCACAGAGGGAGCGGCTGGGTGCACGGACCCGGCGCATGGACACGTGGCGCCGCCTGATTGGCGGGCTCGTGAGGCGCGGTCCACAGTTTTGCCGGCGGTGCTGGACCGGGGCGGGGGGACACGTGGCATCCCCCGTTTGGTCGGTGCACGCGGCGCGGTCCACGGAACCTGAATTGGGTGCGTGGACCGGGTTGCACAGGACACGTGTCGTCACGCCATTCGCGGGCTCACGAGGCGCGGTGCACCGAGTCGCGGGCGTGCGCCTCGGGGCGCGTGCGTGGCAGGCGGCCAGTGCGGCGCCTGCCCGCACGTGTGACCGCGACAGTGGCAGGGCCACGTGTCGCCTCCACTAGCGGGCGCCACCTACCCGGTTTGACCGGGTAGGTGCCACGCGGCGGCACCACACGCGCCCCGCACAGCTGTTTGCTGTGCGGGACACGTGTCGGTCACCGGGAGTGCCACGTGGCCACTCCCGGCGCGCCCCGCACAGCTGTTTGCTGTGCGGGTGACGTGGCCGCACCAGGAATTTCCGGGCGGCTACAGTAATCCCGCGTTGAGCCCGGATTCGGGCGCCCGAAACTTCGGGTGCGCCCGAAAGTTGGGACTTAATGGGAATTTCCCCATTTGTTTTTCTGCTGCCTATTTAAAGGCCGAGCTCTCTTCTTCTTCGGCTTTTTGGCATTTCTGAGCGTCAAACCGAGGGGAGTCCTTCACCAAAGTTGATCCTCGCACTTTCAAGCTTCCATCTGCGAGTTTGGGGATTTTTGGGGGCACGCTTTTCGAGATTCTCATTTTCTTGGCTCGGCGCGACGTTCCTTCTTCGGTGCTTCTTCCGTCGCTTTTCGGTGCACGAGCTCCCCCGACCTACTCCGACGATCTTTTCGAGCGATTTCTTTGCTGCTAGATTCGTAACAGGTGAGGCTACGATTTTGGGTTTCTCGTACATTTTCGATTTCGCGTTTTTCGAGGAGTTTTCTCGTGCTCACTGGGACCCTTTTTTGCTGTGAGATTTTGGTGAGGGCAGCACCTTCTCTTGAGGAGATCTCCGCGCACGAGTCTTGGATCAGAACGTGCTTATAGACTTTTTTCATCTACTCGACGCGAGGATCATCGTGGATTTTTCTTGGAATTTTGGAAACCTTCCCTAAGGTATACACTTTTCCTTTTATCTGTACAAGAGTTTACAGTTGGATGGTTTTGGGATTTTACACACCGATACTGTAGAATTTGTAACTTGGCCTACGGTGCCTCGGAATTTGGCGTGCAGGTACTTGTTTCGAAGCTATCGACACGAGGATTGCAGGGATATTTTATTTGGAATTTTTCGAGCCACATTCAGCAGGTGGAATAATCGCCTCTTTGTGGCTGGAAATTTCAGTGTAGTAAATCTTGGCAGATTTTGGGATTAAAGTATAACTGTAGCCCTATGTTGTACCCAGGTGGGATTTGGACTGTACGGGGCATACTGGACTGTGAGTTGCTGTTTTTGGTTTTATCAGCTGTAGAACTTGGGCAATCAGCGTTTCAGGTGGGTGTCTTGCTTTCAAGATCTATGGACTGTGCTCTAATTCTATCGTTTATAGAATCATGCATGATAGGGATTTGGACTTGGGTAGCATGCTAGAAGTAGGAATTGTTGTTCCTAGTATTATCTGTTGATCTTGTGATCTTTTATTTCCTTCTATCATGTTAAATATCATTATCTTGGAAACCTGACCTAGCACCCCGTCATATGTTGCATGTGTAACCAGACCAGTAGAAAACCCTCACTTGGGCTAGGGTTATTTATGTTTAGACCTCCACACTTATGCTTCATTCCTGGACTTAGTGTTTATCCTCGCCCGGGTAGTGGGCCCGAGCGGTCGGGACTTCTTTTTAGTGTGGGTTGCTGTCACGCCCCGGGGTCGAAACTGCGACCCGGGCCCGCCAAACAGATCCGCCACCTATGCCCACCTGCATAGGCGAAGCGTCCTACCTGCAAGAAAAGTTCTATAACTAAACAGATATCAGAGCTATAAATTAAAAATCTGCTGTAAACTAAAAATCAAATCACTGTACAACTGGAAATAAACAACACTGTTCTGCCTCCCAAAATAAAAATAATACAAATCCTCGAGTACAAGCTCTAACCCAACCCGGAGGGGAACTCCAATACATATCAACAGTGTACCGTCTCTCAATACAAAAATATCCTCACTACAATGTCTTCTCAAAGGGGAAAAAAGAAACAGCTAATCTACTGATGATCTCCTCAGAAGGGTTACCGCTATCTCCAACGCCGGGTAGGGATCGTGTAGCTGAGCGACATCCCTCGCCACGATTCAACAAACCGCAGGTCGGCAACACTCTGCTTAGACTTGGGAAAAACAAAAGGAGAGGGAGTGAAAAAAGGGGGGAAAACCCCAAAGGTGTGAGAATACTCCAAAACGGGAGTT
>JAQNDB010003525.1:0-28900 GCA_029204045.2 Tillandsia leiboldiana | reverse complement strand
GGACTAAATAGTAAAGTAGTACTATTGGGGGGGGGGGGGGTTCCTTTATGCAATAAAAACCACTTTCCCCTTTCTTCTTCTTCTCCACCCTCACGCAAGCACAGGAGAACATCCATGGAGACTCTCTCTCTTCCTTCTCCAACCCTCTCTCTCTCTAATTTCTTGCTCCAATGTGCACTAAATCGAGGAGCGATTTGCGGGAAGCCTAAGGCGAGCGAGGGCAGCTCTTGAACCAAGAGAAGCTCGAAATCACGGCTTTTTGGGTGAGTTTCGCGGAAGATAAATTGATTTTTGCCTATCTTTTTTGATCTATAATCTATATGATCTTAGAAGAATTCTTGTCGAAGAAATCGGCGAAAATCGTGGAGAAATCGTGATGAATGTGTAAATGAACCTAAGTTAAAAGAGGAGTTTTTGGATTTTCATGGGATTGATCTCATTTGAACCCATGGAAACTCAATTACTATGTAACAGAAACTGTTGGCGAAGACGGATCGACATTCCGTCGAACGGCCGAAAAGTTAGAGCCGAAATACGCGCTCTAGGACTTTTGAGGCAAAAAGAGAAATATGACATAGTAATTTTGGTGGGGGATTTAAATGGAATCCTTCCATCATGAAGGGGTTTTGGGTAAACCCTTGACGATCCAGACCACAAATCGTGGAAGTTCGTCGTCTTTCGTCGGCGCTTTTGCACACACGTGAAAACACTAAGCATAGTGCTTGGAGGTTATTAATAGGCCGTTTTGGACTTGTTTAGGACATCCGACTTGAGGCGACCCTTGTTATCGAGACGGTGCTCCCGTAGATTTATTTTTGGAGAGCCGAGCCGAGCCAAGGACCCGAGTGGGTGGTGCTTTTACCGAAGACGTTGGGCTTCTCTCTATGTCTTAGCCACTTACACTATTGCATATCGCACCATTGCATTGTAGGATAGTATGTATTGCCATCTTTATACTTTCGGTTGATATGGATATTTAGCAAATGTTATGCTAATATGTTGGATTGGGAAAGATTGGGTCGATACCGAGGAATCCTATAGTGCGGATTGGGTGTTGGACTTGTGAGTCGACAATTGATGACGAGTGGCATATAGTAGAAATTGTGAACACCACACAATAAATGAACGAGTGGCATATGAAAGGTAGTGTAGGTAAACCTATCGTGACACAGTGAGACATAGGTTGTGTATTATCTATAGGGATCTCAGTTGCCATTAGCCTTATAGATAGGGTATCCTCGTGTGGAGAGGATTGGATCATGCTCATAGTCTGTTTTTGGCTGGTGGAGGTCGCTCCTCTACGGCCGCCTACTCCGGAGTTGGTCACGGGGCACGCCACCCCGAGGGACGGTAGGGTCCCGCAGACGCGTTCGATTGGTAGGTTGAGACATAGTCTCCCTCGTCGTGATAGTGAGCCGTGGGCAACCTTCGGGTGTGCCGTGAGATTTGAGATGAAGTGTTAAAAAACCACACTTCTTGAAAATGAGTTAGAGAACAAGTATGAAATAGTACTTCTTGGACATAGTGATATATTTGGATATCTCTCCCCTGAGCATGCATACATGTTTTTCCGTGTTGGGCATAGTAGTGTAGTATTTACTGCATTTACAGTTTTCAGATATATCTATCTATCTATCTATCTGCTTTTGCCCTCTTGGACCTAGTGGGAAGACCGGTGGAGTCGGTGGCCGAACCCACTGGGAATTATGGACCATAGTTCTCACCCCACTATTATTACAGGGCCGAGTACAGGTACTCCCGGCGAGGATCGCGGTAAGGGCTTGGCGCCTAGAGGCGTTGATAGCAGCCTCCCTACATCTATAGCTCTTGTCACCTTGTCTTTACATTTTGAGAGTAGATGTGTATAGGGTGAGGACGTTTTGGATGTGATCTATGTATTATTCATATACCGAATGGAATGGTTGTAATAGATAGAGTTTCTCACTTTTGTTACTTGTATGTTTACTTTTATATACTCGTACCTTGCTCTTATGTTCTTGTTAGCACTGGTTGTGCTCTCGTTGTGATTGTGTATATCTAGAATTAATTCCTGGGTGATTCTTGTACATGATCTTGTCGCTTAGCCTTGGGCGGACAGGGGAGGTTCTGTCCGTTCGGCGTCTGTTCAGCGCGCCCAAACCATGCCAAATTGGTAGCAGTTTCGGGGTGTGACAGATAAAGTGGTATCAGAGCGAGATAAGAGCAAGTAAAGAGAGAGAGTCTAGGATGACTTAGGAAACCCTAGGCTGGTAAACCCTGAGGTTGTAGGGACGTGAGTGAAACGTGAACCCTTGACGTTGGCGGAAGTGAAATTGATTGGGTCAAAGAAGATTATATGTCTCTAATTGAGAATAGAGACGGATTCAAGTGTGCTTGTTCGGTGACACGAAGGTTATGTCGGCGGCCGACGGCATGATGCTAAGGGTCTAGGACTAGTATGCTTGTATGCTTCCGCCCGATTTATTATTGAGTTGTCTAGTTTCGTAAATGCTAAGGAGCTATCGGGTTAAACTAACTGACTAAGTTCTTGTTTCCAGGAAAGAATGTCAGGGAGACGCCACACTCGTAGGTCCTCTCCAGTGCCGCCTCCAGCGGCGCCCGAGTAGTCGGGATCTGGCGAGGTGCAGGGGCTGCGAGAGCAGGTCGCTGCTTTGGTAGGCGCGATGCAGCGCGAGGGGGCTCAATTGGAGCAGCCCCAGTCACTGTTGGAGCAGCAGACAGCGTTGGCGGCCGCAACGGCGGCTGGGAGCCGTGATCCGCCTGCACCCTCGACTCACGCGCCGGGAGCGGTTGAGGGTGAGGGCGTGGGGGCCGTTCCACTGTCGGTGTGCCCCCTTCCGAGGAGTGCGCCTCTGGCGGCATCGGGTTCTACTACACCCGATACGACGGCAGAAAAGGCGGAGCGGGAGCGCGCATTGGCAGTTCTGATGCGGTTCCTAAAGTTCAAACCTTGGACCTTCGAGGGAGGGAAGGTGGAGCCGGCGGTAGTGGAGTTGTGGTTTGGCGCTATGGAGACTATCTTTGAAGATCTCCCTGTCCTGGAAAGGGACAAGGTGCCCCTGGCCACGCATAGTTTTGGAGAACCGGCGTTAGTATGGTGGAAGCGGGTGAAGCGTGATCGACCCGCGCATTTTCCTCCGATGTTGTGGGGGGAGTTCAAGAGGACGGTGTACGGGCACTACTTTCCCGACGCCGATAAGCGGGTGATGAAGGAAAAGTTCCGCAAGCTGCGGCAGGGAAATCGCTCGGTGATGGAGTACGAGCAGGAGTTCACCCACATCATCGACTGTGTTCCCGATGTTGTTCGCGACGATGCGGACCGGGCCGATTGGTTTCTGCGGGGGCTTAAGCCCTGGATCTACCGGGCCGTGCAGCTGTTCAAGCTCACGACCTACGCCGAGGTTCTTGATCGAGCGCTGTGGGCAGAACACGGGATGCCCATGTGCGCGAGGAGCGTGAGATGGCGGCGGAGCCCAAGGACAAGGGCAAGAAGCGCCAGGGCAGTGGTTCGGGGGCACAGTCTAGCTCCAGGAGGCCCCCGAAGCAACCGAGATCGCAGCCGTGGAGGCAGGGACCACGGGCTTGCATTATCTGCGGTAGCAGGGACCACCGGGTGCAGCAGTGCAGGCAGCGTGAGGGCAGATGCTATAGCTGCGGGCAGGAGGGGCACATGAGCCGAGAGTGCCCAGCGAGGGGTTCGCGTGCCCCCTCAGCTGCATCGAATGCGGCAACCCCTGTTCATCATGGAGGCGCTCCTTATGTTCCCGTCTCTGCGGGCGCGTGATGGCTCCTAGGCAGCAGGAGATGACGCGATCGGCGCCGAGCGGGCGGGTATTCGCCGTTCAGGCCCAGGCCTAGGATCCTATCGACATCGAGGAGCCTAGTGTCGTGGCAGGTATGGTTCTAATACATGGAGTTCGCTCCAGGGCCATTTTTGATACAGGTGCTACGCATTCATTCATTAGCGGATCATTTGCACGCACTCATGGTATTATCTTGGAGGCGGGCAAGTGGCGAGTCGAAGGCCTGGAATCATCATCTATTACTTACACGGGGTGCTTATCCTGCCCGGTGCAGTGGGCGACTGGATTATGCCCGTCCGGTTGCTCGAGCTCAAGAAGTTGGAGGCGTTCGACGTCATCTTGGGCATGGACTGGCTCTCGAAGTATCACGCTGTGATCGACTGCAGGAGGAAGTTGGTCACTTTTCGGGAGCCGGGACAGGAGGAGGTTATCTATTGAGCTCATCAAAGCTCGTGCTTCGTTGCAACGGTGTCGGCGACGAGAGCGAGGAAGTTGGTCCATAGCGGTTGCCCGGCATTTTTGGCGACCGTTGTGGAGGTGGACCGTGCGACTCCGATCATGGAGGAGTTATTGGTGGTGCGGGAGTTTCCTGATGTGTTTCCGTGGAGTTACCGGGGATGCCGCCGGATCGGGCGATCGAGTTCATCATAGACTTGATTCCCGGGACGGCACCGATCTCGAAGGCCCCGTATCGTATGGCGCCGGCAGAATTGAAGGAGTTCAGGGATCAGTTGCAGGATCTTCTCGACAAAGGGTTCATTCGGCCAAGTGTATCGCCGTGGGGAGCCCCGGTATTATTTGTGCGCAAGAAGGATGGTTCTTTTTGACTCTGCGTGGATTATCGGGAGCTGAACAAGGTTACCATCAAAAACAAATACCCGTTACCCAGAATCGACGACTTGTTTGACCAATCGCAAGGGTCGCTGGTGTACTCCAAAATTGATCTCCAGTCCGGCTACCACCAGTTGAAAATCAAGTCGGAGGATGTTCAGAAAACGGCGTTTCGCACACGCTATGGTCACTACGAATACACGGTCATGCCTTTCGGGCTTACTAACGCCCCGGCGGCGTTCATGGATCTGATGAACCGTGTGTTCAGGGAGTACTTGGACCGATTTGTCATGGTCTTCATTGACGACATTTTGGTCTATTCGCGGAGCGACGAGGAGCACGCGGAGCATTTGCGGATAGTGCTTCAAATCCTTCGGGAGGAGAAGCTATTTGCAAGACTGAAGAAGTGCGAGTTTTGGCTCCGCGAGGTGGCTTTCCTCGGGCATATTATTTCTGAGGGGGGGATTTCAGTTGACCCGAAGAAAATTGAGGCGGTTAGGGATTGGCCGCGCCCGACGAATGTCACGGAAGTCCGCAGTTTTGTGGGCTTGGCCGGGTATTATCGACGGTTCGTGGAGGGTTTCTCGAGGATTGCGACTCCACTTAATCGGCTGACGCAAAAGGGCGTCAAGTTCGTTTGGAGCGACGAATGCGACCGGGGTTTTATTGAATTGAAGAAAAGGTTGACGTCGGCTCCTATTCTCGCCTTACCGGTGCAGGGCGAGGACTTCGTGGTGTATAGCGACGCATCCTATCTGGGTCTGGGGTGTGTCCTGATGCAGGGCGGAAAAGTGATCGCTTATGCATCCCGCCAGTTGAAGGACACGAAAAGAACTATCCCATTCACGATTTGGAGTTGGCGGCGGTGATCTTCGCGCTGAAGTTGTGGAGGCACTACTTGTATGGTGCACATTGCGAGATCTACACCGACTACAAAAGCCTCAAGTACTTATTCACCCAGAAGGAGCTCAATTTGCGACAACGACGGTGGTTGGAGCTGCTGAAAGATTATGATGTCGATATCCTTTACCACCCCTGTTACGGAATTTGAGTTGGCGTAGTTTCGTGAAAGTTTCAAGTCTTGAAGATTGAAGGTGAAGAAAGTTGGATCATTTAACTCAATCTCAAGAAAGAAGAATTCAAAAGGATCAGGTATGTTTAACTAAAGAATTTGTGTGATCCGAATACTTCTTGTAGTGTAGAAACACTTGGAAGAATCTTTCATTGCATAAAAATCAAAAACTGGACTTGGGACATGTTCAGGATCCGGATCAGGTTGTTCGATCCGGATCCCGAAGGTGGTTCGTTCATACATCGTCGCAATCCGGATCGTAGTCTCTTGATCCGGATCCCGAACGTTGAGTTTACCATCTACCTTGAACGATCCGGATCTTGCTTCGCAATCCGGATCCCGAACGTTGATGTTTGGTGAACTGTATGAACGATCCGGATCGTAGTCACATGATCCGGATCCCGAACCTTCGTTTTTCTGGAATTGGCTGTTTCGTTATGACGATCCGGATCTCAGTTATCACGATCCGGATCGCCGTCCGTAAAATTCCAGAAATGGCAGGTTTTTGATTCTTATCTCCTTCCTAGGGTTTCTAACCTATAAATAGACCCTATGTCTTTCTTTCTAGGGTCAATCCACATAGCCGTCATTTTCATATATCATCTTATACGGCTATAGATCCACATATAGAGAAGAAAGGAAATCATTAGAGAATACTCTATGTTTCTTCATCTATATTGATTAGTTTGATTCTAGGTTTTCATACTCACATCTTGAGTTGAATCAAACTAATGAATACTTAGATGGTATTTCCGATCTATCTTTGATCTAAGTATTCGGCGGATCATCACCACCCAAAAAACAACGATTACCCCAAAATCGGCGCGTGGATTCGCGTGTCCTTGTGGATTCAAGGTTCAATCGCTCTCGTGGATTCGGAGCGAGGCACGTTCGTGGATTCGAAGGGTGCTATTGGGTGAAGACCGTGGATTCGGTCGGACGTCGTGGATTCGACGTTGGACGCCGTGGATTCGGCGTTGGGCGCAGATCGTGGATTCGAGAAGCGTCTGGAGCGAGCGGAGAAGATCCTCTAGGAGCGTATGGAAAAGGTTGAGTCGTAAGTGTGTACGGTAAATCACCTTGTACGTGTTTTAATTCTAGTGGATTTCTGCCGTGTTATCGGTCCCGTGGTTTTTTACTCCGGTGATGGAGTTTTCCACGTAAAAATCTTGCGAGTTATTTTATTTCCGCATTGGGTTTTTATCGCAACGATTTTTGAGTGTTTATACGTTTACACCTATTCACCCCCCTCTAGGTGTTTCTTCCCCTATTTAGATCCGTATTATATACGACCCAACAAGTGGTATCAGAGCGGGAATAGGGTTGTGAACAATGGTTGAAGGTGGAAACATCAATCGACCCCCTTTCTTTGATGGAACAAATTATGCGTACTGGAAAGTACGGATGAAAGCCTTTTTATCTTCCATCGACGAAAGGGTGTGGCATTCAATTGAATCAGGATGGACTAATCCAACTGAACTTATCTCTGATGTTCACACCTTAAAACCTAGGTCGAAATGGACCAAGGAAGAGTTTGAGTTATCTTCTTACAATGGCAAGGGAATTAATGCTATTTTTAATGCCTTATCTCAAACTGAATTCTCTCGCGTCTCGGCATGTGAGACTGCGAAAGAAATCTGGGATGTTCTCCAGGTTACACATGAGGGAACTAACCTCGTGAAGATTCAGAAACTGCAGATGCTTACGAGCAAGTTTGACTCTATTTGATGGCAGAAAATGAATCTTTCACGGACTACTATACACGATTGCAAGACATCGTAAACTCATGTGCTAATCTGGGAGAGAAGATTCCAGAATTTAAGATTGTAAGAAAAATCTTAAGAACTCTTCCTGAACGATTTCGCCCAAAGGTTACTGCCATTGAAACTATTAAACACCCGGACGAAATACGTGTAGAAGAATTAGTTGGTTCATTACAAACTTATGAAATGACTTTTAATACTAACAATTCTTCTGGAAAAGCATCCACTTCTAAGTCTTCAGGTTATGCGTTGAAAACAACTAAGGAAGAAGACGCGGATACATCCTCCTCGGACGATGACGAGAACCTTTCTATGGAGGAATTTGAGAAGCAGCTCGCTCTCTTGACAAGGAATTTTCGCCGCAACTTTCGAAGGGGTAATTCAAGCAAATCTCCATCCTTCAGAAAGTGGAACAAAGGCAAGGGTACTCCAAGTCACAAGTCAAGAAAGCAGGAGAACTTCTCAAAGGATAAGAAAAGTTCAGAAGGACAACTGCAATGCTTCAAATGTCGAGGCTACGGCCACATTGCAACGGAGTGTCCTAACAAGTATCCGGCAAAGAAGAAGGCGATGCAAGTCGTCACTTGGGATGACAACTCAACGTCAAATGAGTCGTCTTCAAGTGATGAAGAAAAGAGCTCCACGGCATTCCACGCGTCCACATCTTCACCATTCATGTGCTTTATGGCAAGTACGTCTGAATCATTGTCCAACTCCACTGTTGAAAAGAATGCAATGGACAATGAATCGGATGATTCGGAAGGTGAAGAGTTTGCTCTAGCCTATCACAGATCTTTACAGGATTTAAAGAAACCGGCTAAGCAAAACAAGGGGTTGAGAGGGAGATTGCAGGATCTCGAAGAAGAAGTAAAAAGGGTAACTTCTCTCTCGACCGATCTTGAAGTGGAAAGGGATAGTTTGATAAAAGCAAATGTTTCCCTTCAAGAGTCCAATGAGCAGCTCGAGAAGAATATATAGATATGGTGAACAAAGCAAACTACTTCTTGAAGCTCTATGGCGAGGGCCGACAGGAAAGACGGGAAATGACAGAGACCATTCTCCAACTCAAGGATGACTTACAGCAATTCTCTTTAGGAAGGAGTAAGTTGGATAAACTCCTTGGTCTTGGTCAAACAAATCGGTTCGGCCTCGGGTACACTCAAACTGGAAACAGTCCAAGTTCGAGTGGGACAGTCTTTGTGCCTCAGTCGGTATCTCCTCCTCCGACATCGGAATTCAAGACAAACAACGACAACAAACCTACCTCATCCTCTTCGGAATCGTCAAGCTCAAAGGTATGTTTTCTGTCACGCCCCGGGGGTTTGGTTTAGCGGAAACGATTCATGAAAGTCGAATATTTGGCGTGTAAATTTTTTTTGTTTAAAAGAGAACCCCTCTTCCGGGCACCGTGCCCAGACCCGCCACACATACAGGGTCACTCTGCAAACGGACAGAGTCTCCCCTGTACATGCACGGCGTAAGCGTTCAGTACATGTTCCAACATACACAGCCCATCAATCACAAGCAATTAGACCAGCATTCTAAACTAATAACAGAAGAAACGTATGGCCGATCAATTTGGAAAGGATAAATCCACAGTTTTGAAAGAGCGTCTACCCGGCGCTTACGTTTTGAAAGCTAGTTTCAAAATTAGCATAAATCCACAAGGTTTGAAAGCGGGCCCACCCGACACCAAGTTTTGAAATCCCTTTCGCAATCCATAAATCCACAGGGTTTTGAAACCAGTGCCCCACACGACACTTAGGTTTTTAAAACGGTTTTCGCAATCTTTTCTTTGGCTTCTGCTTTTTTTTTGATTTTCAAATGCCAATAGACATAAAAGGAAAAGTAACGTACAAGGGCGCTAAATGCAACCCGCAGCCGACATCCACGTCGACCCCACGAGGGTATCGCGAACCTCTCACATAACTACAATGCAATGAAAAGCGAGAATAAAAGAAGAAATACAGGTCCAGGGTCTCCCCAGCGACCCAGCTGCTCCTGCCCGGCCTCACGACCGCCTACCTCTCCCCCCCGTCTGGACCCTGTCACGAAGTGGGATGTCAGTGACGCAAAAATAGTAGAGCAGGAGAATATAATAAAACAAACCGTGAAGATAACCGGAGCAACCACCCTCCCAAGGAGGAAAGGCAACCTGTACACCTGCATCCAGTAACACCCGGACACGTCGGACAACTAAACCGACGGCCCGTACCGTACCTGCAGAAACCCGACCACGCCGGACAACTAAACCGACGGGTCGCACCGCTCGCACCTCGGCGGCCTCAACCCCACCACTAATAAGGGGCCCCACTACGTCACCTCGGTGGGTATACCACGGGTCATAGACCACTTTTCCGGAAAAGCGCACCCTTTGCGGTGGCCAAACCGCGGGTGCTGCGTGTGGCAACCTCGAGCCAAGTAACCGTAACCACCCATCATGTCAGATACATAATATGAATAACAAGAGAAATGACGGTAAATGAGGTAAAGTGCATAATCGAAAACAAGGTAATAATTGCGCGCACTCGAAGGTGGCCCGCTGACATATAAGGGTTAAAAAGAAGAACACCGTCGGCAATCGACGCTAATCATTATAGCGAACCCACTAACATGCATAAGCTATTCGCCCGTCATTATGTAACCCCCAGTACACTTAGAATATACTCCCGTCCCATATGATAGAATTTAGAGGCTAGGAATAAGGTAAAAACAACCCAACCTGTCGCTAGTAGCAAAACCACGCTCGGCTCCCCGCGTCCCGGCGCGCTCCTCTAAGCTGCAAAACGGGATCCCCGGGCGGGGAGGTCAAGAACCTTTAAACATGAAGTAAGGAAAAGCCCCAACACTGGCCGGCCCCCGACGGCAGCAACCGAATCCCCCCCACGCGCGCCGTGCTGTACGCGCGGCGCCCCGCATGCGCGGCTGCCCCGCGCGGCGCCCCGCATGCGGGTGCCCCGCACGGCACCCCGCATGCGCGGGCTGCACCGCGCGGTGCCGCCGCATGCGCGGGCTGCCCCGCGCGGCGCCCCGCGTGCGCGGGCCCCCCGCGCGCGGCGCCCGCATGCGCGCGGTTGCACCGCGCGGCGCCCCCGCATGCGCGGCGCGCGCTGCCCCGCGCGGCGCCCCCGCATGCGGGTGCCCCGCACGGCACCCCGCATGCGCGGGCGGCCCCGCGCGGCGCCCCGCATGCGCCCCGCGCGGCCCCCGCATGCGCGGTGCCCCGCACGGCGCCCCGCGCGCCCCGCGCGGCGCCCCGCATGCGCGGGTTGCCCCGCGCGGCGCCCCGCATGCGGGTGCCCGCGCGGCGCCCCGCATGTCCCGCGCGGCGCCCCGCATGCGCGGGTGCACCGCGCGGTGCCCCGCATGCGCGGGCGCCCCGCGCGGCGCCCCGCATGCGGGTGCCCCGCGCGGCGCCCCCGCATGCGCGGGTCGCACCGCGCGGTGCCCCCGCATGCGCGGGCGGCCCCGCACGGCGCCCCGCATGCGGGCGCCCCGCGCGGCGCCCCCGCATGCGCGGGTTGCCCCGCGCGGCGCTCCGCGTGCGATGGCGACGCCCCTCTTCTTCCATCTCCGACGAATCAAGAACCCCCGTCTCCCGTCTCGCTCGTGACGAGAAAAGACAAGAAAAGAAAACGAAAGCACGGCTCACCTTGTTTTGGTCGGTACCGGGCGAAGGAGAGGGATCGTCCTCTTCGCGTTCGTCGGATCTTTGCGGGGAGGCGATCGCTCTCTTCTCTTCCACGCCGGCCGAAGGAAAGGACGAGGGTTTGGGGGAACCGTTCCTCGTCCACGCTCGGATATTGTACGCCCAGGAGGGGGGAGGCGAGGTTTAGATAACCTAATTTCCCCAGGCCGAAATACTTAGACGTTTTGGGCGTAGTGGATTTTGGACTCCAAAATTAATTTTAACCCTCGAGTGAAAGGAAAACAAAAAGGGGTGGTTTAACCCCATACCTCAAATTGATCGACTAAAATCGATCTGATTGCGGACCCGAGTTCGGTCCGCCCCCGGTAATTGTGTAAGTCACCTGGGCTACGGTACCAGCTTCCGGAATTTATTCTGGGAGATCCGGGGGTCGGAATCCAGAACCGATCGCGCCGCCGGTCTCCGTTTCGCGAGCTTTATTAACCAAAAAATACCCGCGAGCCCCGACCGTCTGCCCAGAAAAACAAGGAAAAAATTACCCTCGAACTCCTATTGTCAACCACACGGTTCAACAAAATCGACGGAAAGTCCCGAAAGGCAAAAATAAATCCGCGGTTATCACACCACTCACCTCTAAAAACGAGTTTCGTCCTCGAAACTCAGACCCGGATGGTGGTGAATAGGTTCGGGTAGTTCTCCCTCATTTTAGATTCCAGCTCCCATGTTGCCTCTCGCTCCTCGTGGTTGCTCCAGAGTACCTTCACGTAGGGGATGGCTCGATTCCGCAGTGATTTGCTTTCCTTTGCCAGGATTCTCACGGGGGTTTCCTCGAAGCTTAGGTCTTCTTTAAGGTCGAGTATGGCGACATCCAGGATATGCGATGGATCGGAGAGGTATTTACGGAGCATCGAAACGTGGAAGACGTCATGGACTCGGTCGAGGTTTGGTGGTAGGGCAAGGCGGTACGCCACTGGGCCGATGCGTTCCAAAATCTCGAAGGGCCCTACAAACCGTGGGCTCAGCTTCCCTTTTAGCCCGAACCTCTTGACTCCTCTGGACGGCGAGACCCGCAAGAAAACATGCTCTCCCACTTGGAATTCCAAGTCGCGGCGCCTCTGGTCCGCGTAGCTCTTCTGGCGACTCTGGGCGGTTAGCAGGCGCTGTCTGATGAGGCGAACCTTCTCTTCCGTTTCCTCCACTAAGTCGGGCCCCAAGAATTTCCGCTCCCCCAGATCGTCCCAGCAGATCGGGGATCGGCAGCGTCTTCCATATAAGGCCTCGTAGGGTGCCATCTGGATGCTGGCCTGGTAGCTGTTGTTGTAGGCGAATTCCACGAGAGGTAGGTGCCGTGACCACCCGATCCCCCAATCTAGTACACAGGCGCGAAGCAGGTCTTCGAGGGTCTGAATCACGCGCTCTGACTGTCCGTCCGTCTGAGGGTGGAAGGCTGTGCTGAACTGCAGTTTGGTTCCCATGGCCCGCTGAAGGCTCTGCCAAAATTTCGAGACGAAGCGCGTGTCTCTGTCCGAGGTAATCGATGCCGGCACTCCATGTAATCTAACGATCTCGCTGACATATGTTTGGGCCAACCGTTCTCGGGTCCAGGTCGTATGAACTGGCAGAAAGTGTGCTGACTTGGTTAACCGGTCGACTACGACCCAAATTGCGTCGTGGCCCTGGGGTGAACGTGGGAGGCCCGTGACGAAGTCCATGGTGATTTGCTCTCACTTCCACTCTGGCACCGGTAGGGGCTGTAGCTTCCCTGCTGGCCGCTGGTGCTCGACCTTTATCCGTTGGCACACTAGGCAATGAGCTACGTGCCGAGTGACGTCCCCTTTCATGTTGGGCCACCAGTAGATCTGTTTGAGGTCCCTGTACATCTTCGTGCCCCCTGGATGTGCCGCATAAGGGGCCCGGTGTGCCTCTGTCAAAATTTCCTCCTTCAACTCCGACGAATCCGGCACGCAGATCCGTCTGCGGAACCGTAGGGTGCCGTCGTCTTCCACTGCAAAGTCGCTCTCTTGGTCCAGGGGGATCTTGTCTCGTACGCGCTGTAAGTGTGGGTCGGTCTGTTGTCCCTCCCGGATCTTCTCAAGTAGCGTCGGCTTGACCACTAAGGTTAGGAGTTGCCTAACCGTCCCTGTCGGCACCACTTCCAACTGCATTCGTGCGAACTCCGCTATCAAGTGGTTTTGCTCCGTTATCGCGCTCCTTGACGCCCCGTCTTGGCGCCCTTTCCTGCTCAGGGCGTCCGCCACCACGTTTGCCTTTCCGGGATGGTACTGTATCGTCAAGTCGTAATCCTTCAACAACTCCAGCCACCGCCTCTGTCGCAAGTTTAATTCTTTTTGGGTAAAGATGTACTTAAGACTTTGATGATCCGAGAAGACGTTACAGTGGACTCCAAAGAGGTAGTGCCTCCACAGTTTTAGAACGAAGACTACTGCGGCCAGCTCCAGGTCGTGTATCGGGTAGTTCTTCTCGTAATCCTTTAATTGCCGGGACGCGTAGGCAATCACTTTCCCCTGTTGCATCAGAACACCACCCAGGCCGATCCCCGATGCGTCGCAATACACTTCGTAATCTTCCCCGGGTGTCGGCAGCACAAGTATTGGTGCCCTGGTTAACCTCCTTTTGAGTTCCTCAAAGCTTTCCTGGCATTTGGCCGTCCATATGAACTTCTCCCCTTTTCTGGTCAACCGATTCAAAGGGGTAGCAATCTTCGCGAAACCCTCTACAAAACGCCTGTAATATCCTGCCAGTCCTAGGAAACTGCGGACCTCTGTCACCGTCGTCGGCGGCTGCCAGTCGACCACGGACTCCACCTTCTTCGGATCCACGGAGATTCCCTGTGCCGAGATCACATGTCCCAGGAAGCCGACTTCGCGTAGCCAGAACTCACACTTCTTGAGTTTAGCAAACAGCTCCTGCTCCCTAAGGGTTTGGAGGACTGTTTGCAAATGGCCCTCGTGTTCCTCGTCGGTAGTGGAGTAGATCAGTATGTCGTCGATGAAAACCACCACGAACCGATCCAGGAAGGGTCTGAAGATCCGGTTCATCATGTCCATGAAGACTGCGGGGGCGTTCGTGAGTCCGAAGGGCATAACCGTGAACTCGTAGTGGCCGTACCGGGTCCGAAAAGCAGTCTTCGGAATGTCCTTGTCCCGAACCCGGAGTTGGTGGTAGCCCGACTGTAAATCGATCTTGGAGAAGACCGTCGCCCCTCTCAGCTGGTCGAAGAGGTCATCTATTCTAGGCAGGGGGTACTTGTTTTTCTCTGTGACTTTGTTTATCCCTCTGTAATCAATGCAGAGACGCAGGCTTCCGTCTTTCTTCCGCACGAAGAGTACCGGTGCGCCCCAGGGTGACACACTCGGTCTTATGAACCCTTTATCCAAGAGGTCTTCCAGTTGTGCTTTAAGCTCTTTTAGTTCCGCGAAGGCCATTCAGTAGGGTGCCTTCGAAATAGGCTGCGTGCCCGGTAGTAGTTCGATGGGGAATTCCACCTCCCGTTCCGGGGGCATCCCAGGCAGTTCCGTGGGAAAGACGTCGGGGAAGTCCCTCACCACTGGAATATCGGCAAGCGTCGTCGGGGGTCGGGTAGCCAAATCCACCGATGCCAAGTAGGCCACGCAACCACCCTCCACCAGTCTTCTGGCCCGGGTCGCTGAGATGATCGCCGGGAAGGAGATGCTCTTACCCATCATGTACACATGCTCAGGGAAACCCGGTTCGTGTAAACGCAGCTGTCGCTTGTCACAATCGATGAGTGCCTGGTACCTCGTGAGCCAGTTCATGCCTAGCACCACGTCGTACTCCTTCAGGGGGATTACCACTAAATCCCAAGGGCACGCTAGTCGCCCTAGTTTAATCGGGCAGGCGGTCACAGCGCTGACCGCCTCCAAGGTCCCTCCCGCCGTTTGTACTGTCAAGGGGTTTTGGAGGGGTGTCTCCTCGAGACCAAACAAAAACACGAAGTCACGGGAAATGAAAGAGTGTGTTGCTCCGGTGTCGAAAAGGGTTCTAGCACGGGAATTGGAAACAGAAGTAGTACCTGCAAGTGCTTCCTCCGGCGGATCTGTCTCTTGGTGGGTCATTGAGAAGACTCTCCCGCCTGGTTGTGGCTGCCGGTCCTCCTCGCGCCGCGGTGCAGGGGGCCTAGACGTCGACGCCATAGGGGCTTTCCCCCGCCCTGAGAGCTGTGGCGTGGGCGTAGAAGCTGCGGAGGACGCAGACCCCCCGCCTAAGGGGCAGTTGCGGCGGAAGTGCCCTCGTCTGCCGCACCTGAAGCAGTGGTCGCCCTTTTGGGGGCACTCCCCCGGAATGTGCCCTCCCCCGCATATGACACAAGGCCTATTCCCTGGCCTCGGTCCTCCTGTTGGCGCGCTCCGGGATCCTGCCTGAGGTCTCCACCGTTTGGGGGCCCCGCCCCCGCCCCAAGAGCCTCCTCCCGAGTTCTGCTGTTGTCGCTTCCGGTCCTCTAGCCGCGTCGAGTTCTCCCTTCTGGCGCGGGTGACCGCAAAACCCCGCTCCACCGTAGTGGCTCTGTCGACCACTTTCTGGAAGGTGTGTAGTTCGGCTGCTTGCACCACCTCGAAGATATTGCTCCGCAAGCCATCCACAAAGAGCTGCGCCTTGTGTGCCTCGTCCCTTATGACGAACGGGACGCAATTTGCCAGCCGGACGAACTCCCGCTGATACTCCATGACCGTCCGGTTCCCCTGTTGGATGTGGTTCAGGTCATCCTCCAACTTTTTCTTGACACTGTTGGTGAAGAAGGCCCCGAACAGTTCCTGTTTGAAGTGTTGTCCAGGACGGAAAAGTGGTACCCTTAGTAGGATCGGGGCGTACCGTCTTCCACCACAAGCGGGCGTTCCCCTCCAAGCAGTGGACCGCTAGGGGAACCCGCTCGTCGTCCTCCATGAGCAGGTCTTCAAAAAGTTTCTCCATCGACCCCACCCATTTCTCGACGACCCACGGATCAGTCGTGTCCCCTTCGAACGTGGGTGGGTCGTATTTCTTGAAGTCTTTCAGGTTGGCCCGCACCCGATCCCGCTCGGTCATCGCACCCGTCCCCTCCCCCGCGGCGGTGGCAGCCACGGTCGGGGCAGGTGTGACTACAGTCTCCTCCAGAGTAACCCTGCTGGTCGTCCCCGGCGCCGGTCCCGTAGTCGTCGCCGGTGGTGGCGCTGTCGGTGGTGCCGCGGCCGGCGCTGTCGACCCCTGTGGGGGACCCGGGGCGACCGTCACCGTCGCGGCCTGTTGCCGTTGCGTCAACTGACGCACGTGCTCAGTAAGGTTGGCCAGATTCCCCACCATCTCCTGCAGTTGTTGCCGCAGGAGCTGGTTCTCCGCGGCCGTCGACGCCGTCGCGTCTGTTTCCGCGTCCCCGGCCGATGATCTAGTACGGGCCATGTCTGTCAAACATCACAAGAGTCAGCTTTAGACTACCCTGCTAACAACAACCATAAAGTGAAAGCGAGGACTCAACATTTTCCCCCCTTCGGCCACTCACGTTCTACAGTCCTAAGCCCTACCCATTTCATTCATATGTAGGCAAGTGAGGGTTGTCTACGGATGTCGGCACTAATTGTTGTGATTGGAAGAACTCTCTGATACCATTTAATCTGTCACGCCCCGGGGGTTTGGTTTAGCGGAAACGATTCATAAAAGTCGAATATTTGGCGTGTAAATTTTTTTTTTTTTTTTTTTTTTTTTTGTTTAAAAGAGAACCCCTCTTCCCGGGCACGTGCCCAGACCCGCCACACATACAGGGTCACTCTGCAAACGGACAGAGTCTCCCCTGTACATGCACGGCGTAAGCGTTCAGTACATGTTCCAACATACACAACCAATCAATCACAACAATTAACCAGCTTTCTAAACTAATAACAGAAGAACGTATGGCCGATCAATTTGGAAAGGATAAATCCACAGTTTTGAAAGAGCGTCTACCCGGCGCTTACGTTTTGAAAGCTAGTTTCAAAATTAGCATAAATCCACAAGGTTTGAAAGCGGTGCCCACCCGACACCAAGTTTTGAAATCCCTTTCGCAATCCATAAATCCACAGGGTTTTGAAACCAGTGCCCACACGACACTTAGATTTTTAAAACGGTTTTCGCAATCTTTTCTTTGGCTTCTGTTTTTTTTTGATTTTCAAATGGCCAATAGACATAAAAGGAAAAGTAACGCACAAGGGCGCTAAATGCAACCCGCACCGACATCCACGTCGACCCCACGAGGGTATCGCGAACCTCTCACATAACTACAATGCAATGAAAAGCGAGAATAAAAGAAGAAATACAGTCCAGGGTCCCCAGCGACCCAGCTGCTCCTGCCCCGTCCTCACGACCGCCTACCTCTCCCCCCGTCTGGACCCTGTCACGAAGTGGGATGTCAGTGACGCAAAAATAGTAGAGCAGGAGAATATAATAAAACAAACCGTGAAGATAACCGGAGCAACCACCCTCCCAAGGAGGAAAGGCAACCTGTACACCTGCATCCAGTAACACCCGGACACGTCGGACAACTAAACCGACGGCCCGTACCGTACCTGCAGAAACCCGACCACGCCGGACAACTAAACCGACGGGTCGCACCGCTCGCACCTCGGCGCCTCAACCCCACCACTAATAAGGGGCCCCACTACGTCACCTCGTGGGTATACACGGGTCATAGACCACTTTTCCGGAAAAGCGCACCCTTTGCGGTGGCCAAACCGCGGGTGCGCGTGTGGCAACCTCGAGCCAAGTAACCGTAACCACCATCATGTCAGTATCATAATATGAATAACAAGAGAAATGAGGTAAATGAGGTAAAGTGCATAATCGAAAACAAGGTAATATTGCGCGCACTCGAAGGTGGCCCGCTGACATATAAGGGTTAAAAAGAAGAACACCGTCGGCAATCGACGCTAATCATTATAGCGAACCCACTAACATGCATAAGCTATCGCCCGTCATTATGTAACCCCAGTACACTTAGAATAGACCCCGTCCAATATGATAGAATTTAGAGGCTAGGAATAAGGTAAAAACAACCCACCTGTCGCTAGTAGCAAAACCACGCTCGGCTCCCCGCGTCCCGGCGCGCTCCCCTAAGCTGCAAAACGGGATCCCCGGGCGGGGAGGTCAAGAACCTTTAAACGTGAAGTAAGGAAAAGCCCCAACACTGGCCGGCCCCCGACGGCAGCAACCGAATCCCCCCACGCGCCGCCGTGCTGTCCGCGCGGCGCCCCGCATGCGCGGCTGCCCCGCGCGGCGCCCCGCATGCGGGTGCCCCGCACGGCACCCCGCATGCGCGGGCTGCACCGCGCGGTGCCGCCGCATGCGCGGGCTGCCCCGCGCGGCGCCCCGCATGCGGGTGCCCCGCACGGCACCCCCGCATGCGCGGGCGGCCCCGCACGGCGCCCCGCATGCGGGCTGCCCCGCGCGGCGCCCCCGCATGCGCGGGTCGCACCGCGCGGCGCCCCGCATGCGCGGGCGGCCCCGCGCGGCGCCCCGCATGCGGGTGCCCCGCACGGCACCCCCGCATGCGCGGGCGGCCCCGCACGGCGCCCCGCGTGCGGGTGCCCCGCGCGGCGCCCCCGCATGCGCGGGTTGCACCGCGCGGTGCCCCCCGCATGCGCGGGCTGCCCCGCGCGGCGCCCCGCATGCGCGGGTTGCACCGCGCGGTGCCCCCGCATGCGCGGGCTGCCCCGCGCGGCGCCCCGCATGCGCGGGTTGCACCGCGCGGCGCCCCGCATGCGGGTGCCCCGCGCGGCGCCCCCGCATGCGCGGGTTGCACCGCGCGGTGCCCCCGCATGCGCGGGCTGCCCCGCGCGGCGCCCCGCATGCGGGTGCCCCGCGCGGCGCCCCCGCATGCGCGGGTCGCACCGCACGGTGCCCCCGCATGCGCGGGCGGCCCCGCACGGCGCCCCGCATGCGGGCGCCCCGCGCGGCGCCCCCGCATGCGCGGGTTGCCCCGCGTGCGATGGCGACGCCCCTCTTCTTCCATCTCCGACGAATCAAGAACCCCCGTCTCCAGTCTCGCTCGTGACGAGAAAAGACAAGAAAAGAAAACGAAAGCACGGCTCACCTTGTTTTGGTCGGTACCGGGCGAAGGAGAGGGATCGTCCTCTTCGCGTTCGTCGGATCTTTGCGGGGAGGCGATCGCTCTCTTCTCTTCCACGCCGGCCGAAGGAAAGGACGAGGGTTTTGGGGGAACCGTTCCTCGTCCACGCTCGGATATTGTACGCCCAGGAGGGGGGAGGCGAGGTTTAGATAACCTAATTTCCCCAGGCCGAAATACTTAGACGTTTTGGGCGTAGTGGATTTTGGACTCCAAAATTAATTTTAACCCTCGAGTGAAAGGAAAACAAAAAGGGGTGGTTTAACCCCATACCTCAAATTGATCGACTAAAATCGATCTGATTGCGGACCCGAGTTCGGTCCGCCCCCGGTAATTGTGTAAGTCACCTGGGCTACGGTACCAGCTTCCGGAATTTATTCTGGGAGATCCGGGGGTCGGAATCCAGAACCGATCGCGCCGCCGGTCTCCGTTTCGCGAGCTTTATTAACCAAAAATACCCGCGAGCCCCGACCGTCTGCCCAGAAAAACAAGGAAAAATTACCCTCGAACTCCTATTGTCAACCACACGGTTCAACAAAATCGACGGAAAGTCCCGAAAGGCAAAAATAAATCTGCGGTTATCACACCTGTACCACCAGTTGTACCGCCGGCTATTCCACTAGTCCCTACGGCACCGTCATCGAGCAGTGGGGCTCAGGGAGTGATCAGGCCTTTGACCCCAGCGGAGGAGCAGGAGTTTGCTGACCAACTCACCCAGTTTTGTAAGCGAGGACCACCTCGGTTCTCTGGGCGGAGCACTCACCCATGGGAGATAGGATCATGGCTAGCATCTGTAGTGTACCGGTTTTTGGGTTGAGCTTTCTGACTCCACCAACGAGCTTTCTGACTGAGGAAATGCGTGAGCGCGTGTATTTTCGATTTACAGCGGTGTTCGGGTGGTTCCGGGCGGCGGCGGAGGTGCCGGGGTCGAAAATGCTGCTGTGAGGGTGAGGCCTGGCAGTGAAGTGGGTGGAACTAATTAAGGGGATTGGAAGGTACAAATTAATTAACTCCTTTAATTAATTTCTTCTTACACCTTAATTAGCTTTGGTGCTTGTATTTAATTAGCAGCCACCACCCCTTTGCCACCTCACTTTTCTTTTTCCATAAAGCAAGGCAGCAGCTTCAGCTTTGGGGTTTGGTCTGAAGCAGAGGAAAAAGGAAGGAAGGAAGAAGGGAAGAGAAGGAGAGGTGTTCTTGTGCCGTTTTCGTCGCCGCAAGGGCGTGGAGCCGAGCGTGGGCGCGGCGAGCCTCGTGGAGGTGTGTTTTAATTATTTAATCATTTTATTTTTTGAATCGTGGGTTTTGGGCTCTCTCCTTGTCTTTTCTTTTCTTTCTTTTTGCTGCTGGCGGCGTGGGACTTGTTGTCCGGTTCGTGGCAGCGAGAGGCGTGGGAGGCGGGCCGCTGCGTGGTCGGGTTGGGGCGATGTTCGCAGGTGCCGCCGCTGCGCGGGCGCGCATGAGCGCCGTGCGCAGCTGGCGCCCTGCTGCTGTTATTTTGCAGCAGAGCGCTAGGCCACCTACAGCCTCGCCCTGGGTGCCCCGCTAGGGCAGGCGCGCGCGCAGCGCTGCTGGCGCGCGCAGCGGGCTGCGCGCAGGCCGCGCAGCGCCGCGGGCCGCGCGCGGCACTGCGGTGCGCGCGCAGTGCCGCGGGCACTGCGCGGGCCGCGCGCGGCACTGCGGTGCGCGCGCAGTGCCGCGGGCACTGCGGGACCGCGCGCAGTGCAGCGGGCCGCGCGCGGCACTGCGGTGCGCGCGCAGTGCCGCGGGCACTGCGCGGACCGCGCGCAGTGCCGCGGGCCCCGCACGGGCCCGCGCGCGGCACTGCGGTGCGGCGCAGTTCCGCGGGCACTGCGCGGTCTGTGGGCGGTGCCGCGGGCCCGCTGCGGGCCAGGCGGGGCGGCCAAGGGCCGCGGGGGCTTGCAGGCCGCGCGCTTGGCGCGCGGGCCTGCAAGGCCCCGCGCGGGCGGCCATGAGGCGCGCGGGCCTGCTAGGCCCGCGCGGGTGGCCTTGTGTCGCGCGGGCTTGCAGGCCGCGCGGGCCTGCAAGGCGAGGTTTTTGTCGCCTTGTGGGCGTAGTCTTCGACCGCGGCTTTTCTGATCCCTGTTTCCACCTTTTTCGCAGTGTGCCTCCGTGTCAGCTTGGCTACGTGATTGGTGGTGAGCGCTGTGCCGCGAGGAGTTGTGAGATCGTGCCGAGACCTTCGTTGGGCGCGCGGCTTTTGCGGGTTCTTCACAGGTGGGTTGGTTTCTCCCGAAAGGATACGGGATGCCCATTTTCTTTCCAAGCGCAAAGGTATGGTGACCTGGTGCTATCAGGCAAGTGCGGGTCGGCCGCGCAGATCGCGGGTTATGGTTCCGACTGGGACACGTGTTATGCTAATTGGTGTTCGCTCTGGATTTCACAGCTGTATTCGAAGCCCCTGGCCGTGTTACCGGGAGGGCGTCTACCCTGGTCGAGTTACCAGGAAGGTATTTTCCCCGGCCGAGTTACCGGGAGGGCAATTTCCCTGGCCGAGTCACCAGGAGGGTACCTTTCCCCGGCCGAGTTACCGGGAGGACTTTATCCCTGGCTGAGTTACCAGGAGAGCACTTCCCTGGCCGAGACACCAGTGGAAGTTCGCCCCTGGCCGAGTTACCGGGTGGCTGCGGGGGAATGACATGTGCGGGTGGTCATTTCATATTATGCTTGATGTCATTTAGTACAGCATTGCATTGAGGCATATAGTGATAGATTTACTTACAGCTTTCATTTCAGTATTATCTATCTATCTATCTATCTGTTTTTGCCTCCAGTGGACTTGGTGGGCTACCGAGGATAGGACATCGGTACCCACTGAGATCTGACTTTTCAGTTGATCTCACACCCGCCGTGTGTGACAGGTGTTTCTGAGGCGGCCGTTCCAGGGCCGGCACGTGCGGAGTCTTCAGACCGTGGCAAGGGCTTGGCCGACTAGTGCCTCCTGGGTCTGTAGAGTCACAGGTAGATCTACTCGGGTATTTTTGGTTTCCCACTTTTCTATTTGATAGTGGTGGTGTACCCCATTTTGGGAGGTAGTGGATGTTGTACCTGGATTATGTACTTAGTGACTCTTGTATGCAGTTTACTTTCTTCAGTGTTGCATCTCTTGTGCTCTGATACTTGTATGGTTAGATCCCTTTTTACAGGTTAGACGCTTCGTCTGTGCGGCAGTTTCCGCACAGACGGCGGGTCTGTTGGCGAGCCCGGGGCGCAGGCTCGACCCCCGGGGCGTGACAGATTAGGTGGTATCAGAGCCTAGGTGTTTAGGTCTTTGGGGACTTAGGGATCCTAGGCTTTTGGTTGGACAGTTGAGTGACTGTCGAGAGAGATGTGTGGTAGCGAGAGTTTTGGTTGTGTTGTGACTCCCCCGGGATTTCGGGCGAGTGACTTTACATGTTAGCCCTCTAAAGTAGTTCTGTTGGCTACAGACAACACAACACTTTAGAGTTGGAAACATGTTTTAGACTTTCGCTGGCTTTGGGTTGTGAGGTTTTGGTTCTCTGACACCCTGTTTTCCCTGTTACAGTTGCCTGAGATGCCTCCTAGACGTCGTGCGACGACGAGGGCGCACTCCGCGTCGGAGGACAGGCCCGAGCAGGAGGATGCTGCACAGGGTGAGGTTCATGAGCTGCGGGCCCAAGTGGCCCAGATGTCTGAGGCGTTGCGGCGCCAGGAGGAGGCTGCCAAACGCCAGGAGGAAAATTTGGAGCGGATGATGAGGTTACTTGAGCAGAGGACATCTGCGGCACCGCCAGCGGCGACTTCGTCGACCTCATCTCAGATCGCCCCGTTGACAGAGTCGGAGCAGAGGGAGCTCACGGATCGTTTAGCTTATGTCAGCCAGTTCCGTCCTCCGCGTTTCGCCGGGCAGAGTTCTGAGCCACGGGAAGTAGAAAACTGGATTTCAGCAATAGAGAAGTTATTCGAGAACCTGTTTATTAAGGAAAAGCATCAAGTGTATTTGGCTACACACTTCCTGAAGGGTGACGCAGAGACTTGGTGGCGCCGTGTCCGCCCCCCGGGACCACCAGGAGCTCAGGTGGTGTCTTGGCAGGAGTTCCGCGCTTTGCTACTCGGGGCCTATTTCCCCGACAGCGCAAAGCAGAAGCTTGAGGGGGATCTCCGTCGACTGCAGCAGGGTAGCCGACCCCTTCCGGACTACATTCGAGAGTTCCAGCGCCTATTGAGCAGCGTGCCGCATGTTGCACCTGATGAGGCCCAGAGAGTGGACCTATTCGAGCGAGGGTTGCACCCGGATATTTATCACCTGGTTCATTCACACCGATCGTTGACTCTGGACGCAGCCATGGAGCGTGCACGGTGGGTCTCTCGAGGGCGGGTGATCATGGCAGAGAGGGGCGAGGCGCCGTGGACTAGTTCCGGGGAGAAGCGCCCCGCACCGCAGGATTCTGGACAGACGAGCAGACCGCGGCCCCCGAGGCCGCCTCAGATCCCGCCTCGAGGCCGCGGGACCCAGAGGAGACAGAGATCGGGGGGCTCCCGGCCCCCTAGGCAGCAGCAGCAGCAGCAGAGCCGCACTACAGTTGTGTGATTTGCGGCGGACCCCACGCCCCCTAGCAGTGTGATCAGCGGCAGTGGCCGATGTTACCGGTGTGGGCAGGCAGGGCACAGATCGTGGTCTTGTCCTAGAGCGGGGTCATCAGCAGCGTCGGCAGCTTCGGTTCCTCCTCCACCGCCCTTTCTGACGGGCGGATCCTCGACAGGTTTTGGCCAGGGGGATAGGGCCGCTTCGTCGCGGCAGTCGGACAGACGACCACCCCCGAGCGGCAGGGTGTACTCCGCACAGGTCGATGATGAGGAGGCAGCGGGCCACGTGGTGGCAGGTATTATCCTTATCTCCTCTACTCGCACTAGAGCTTTATTTGATACCGGAGCATCTCATTCATTCATCAGTAGGACATTTGCATTCATGCATGGGCTAGAGATAGAACCGTTGTCTTGTGCTCGTGAGGTTCAGGTACCCGATCATGTTCTACACGTTGATGAGTGTTGTTGGTCCTGCCCTGTGCAGTTAGGGCCTTGGATTTTACCTGTAGATCTTTTGGTCCTTCGCCAGCTTCAGGATTTCGACGTAGTTTTGGGGATGGATTGGTTGACTCGGTATTACGCTGCTATTGATTGTCGAGAGAGGACTGTGACCCTCAGGGAGCCGGATCAGGAGGAGTATGTTTTCAGAGGTTGTCAGAGTACGCTGTTTGCAGCGACGATCTCTTCTGCTAGAGCCCGACAGCTGATGAGTCGTGGTTGTGTTGCCTTCTTAGCTACTGTTGTAGAGGCGCCTACGGCGATGCCTGGACTCGAGGACATTCCTATCGTCCGAGAGTATCTAGATGTGTTCCCTCCCGAGCTATCGTCTATGTCGCCGGATCGAGAGATTGAGTTTGTGATTGACGTGGTTCCTGGAACCACGCCAATCTCTAAGGCACCCTACAGAATGGCACCAGCAGAATTGAGAGAGTTAAAGGCTCAGCTTCAGGATCTCTTGGATCGCGGGTTTGTTCGTCCCAGTGTTTCTCCTTGGGGAGCCCCGATTCTTTTTGTGAAGAAAAAGGACGGGTCACTTAGGCTTTGTGTGGACTACAGAGAATTGAATAAAGTGACCGTCAAGAACAAGTATCCACTTCCTCGGATTGATGATTTATTTGATCAGCTTCAGGGAGCCACGGTTTTCTCGAAGGTAGATCTGCAGTCCGGTTACCACCAGCTGAGGGTGAGAGCCGAGGATGTGTCCAAGACGGCGTTTAGGTCTCGGTATGGGCATTACGAGTTTACAGTGCTACCTTTTGGTTTGACGAATGCCCCGGCTGCGTTCATGGATCTGATGAACCGAGTCCTTTCAGCCGTACTTGGACCGTTTTGTGGTGGTTTTCATTGATGACATCCTGATTTACTCCCGTAGCGACTTTGAGCACGAGGAGCACTTGAGGTTAGTGCTGCAGCTTTCTGAGGGAGAAGAAGCTGTATGCGAAGTTAAAGAAGTGTGCCTTTTGGCTTCGGGAGGTTTCTTTTCTAGGCCACATTGTCTCAGCGCAGGAGTGGCAGTGGACCCGGCGAATATTGTTTCAGTTCGGGATTGGCCTAGACCTACGACGGTGACGGAGATTAGGAGCTTCTTGGGCCTTGCGGGCTACTACCGTCGTTTTGTTGAGGGCTTTGCGAAGCTCTCGACCCCCCTCACTAGATTGACCAAGAAGGGGGAAAAATTTGTATGGACAGAGCAATGCCAACAAAGCTTCGAGGAGTTGAAGCAGAGATTGATTTCAGCGCCAGTGCTTGCACTACCAGTCATGGGAGAGGGGTTCGTGATTTTCAGTGATGCCTCCCACAGCGGCCTTGGATGCGTATTGATGCAGCATGGTAGGGTAATTGCTTATGCTTCCCGTCAGTTAAAGGATTATGAAAGAAATTACACTACGCATGACCTGGAGCTACCTGCGGTTGTTTATGCCTTGAAGCTCTGGCGGCACTATTTGTATGGCGAGCGCTGTGAGATCTTCACCGATCATCAGAGTTTGAAATACCTGTTCACCCCAGAAAGAACTCAACCTAGGGCAGCGCCGATGGCTTGAGCTGTTAAAGGATTACGACTTGAGCATTCTCTATCATCCCGGCAAGGCTAACGTGGTCGCGGATGCTTTGAGCCGGCGAACAGGGCAGACCTTGAGTATGCTTATTACCCAGCAGAGACCACTGAGAGAGCAGCTGAGGAGGTTTGGATATAGAGGTTGTGACCCCGGGGGTTTCTGCAAGACTTATGACTATGGTCTTGCAGCCCGCTCTACTGGACAGGATTAGGGAGAAGCAGAGTGGGGACCCCTATCTTCTGAGGATTCGAGACCAGATGCAGCTTGGACAGAGCGGGGGACTTTTCGGTGGATGTTGCGGGAGTACTTAGGTACAGGGACCGCATTTGTGTGCCGGCGGATTTGGATATTAGAGAGCTGATCCTGAGAGAGGCTCACTATACACCTTACACCCTCCATCCTGGGGGAACTAAGATGTATAGGGATTTGAAAGCTCAGTTTTGGTGCAGAGCATGAAGAGGGATATTGGTAGGTTTGTGGCCCGCTGTTTAACTTGCCAACAGGTTAAGGCGGAACACCAGGTTCCCGCTAGCAAGTTACAAAGCCTACCAATTCCTGAATGGAAATGGGATTGTGTCACCATGGATTTTATTGTGGTCTGCCGAGGACTCAGAGAGGAGCCGATGCGATTTGGGTAATCGTTGATCGGTTGACTAAATCAGCTCACTTCCTGCCGATTCAGTCAGGTTGGGCCTTGGAGAGTTTAGCACGCTTGTACCTTGACGAGATCGTGAGGCTTCATGGAGTGCCAGCTTCTATCGTGTCAGACAGGGACCCCAGGTTTACCTCTCAGTTTTGGAGGAGCTTGCAGACGGCCTTGGGACCCACGCTTCAGTTCAGCACCGCCTTTCACCCACAGACCGACGGACAGTCTGAACGGACTATTCAGACTCTGGAGGACATGTTGAGCGCTTGTGTCCTGAGCTTTAGCGGTAGTTGGGATCGACATTTGAGGGTAGCAGAGTTTGCCTACAACAATAGCTTCCAGCGCGAGTATCCAGATGGCACCCCTTTGAAGCATTGTATGGTAGGAAATGTCGATCGCCTCTTTGTTGGAGTGACGTGGGTGAAAGGAAAACTTGGGGCCAGATTTTCTTTTGGACGCCGAGGATAAAGTCAAGGTTATTCGACGCCACTTGGTCACTGCTCAGAGCCGGCAGAAGAGCTACACCGATAAGAGAAGGCGAGACTTGGAGTTCCGGGTAGGGGATCATGTGTTTCTGAAAGTCTCGCCGTCTCGAGGGGATTCGACAGCTTTGGGGTGCGCGGGAAGCTGAGCCCGCGTTTATTGGACCATTTGAGGTTTTGGAGCGTATCGGACCTGTTGCCTATCGGGTTGCCCTACCGCCGCGTCTAGCCGGTACTCATGATGTCTTCCATGTATCCGTCTTGAGGAGGTATGTCTATGATCCCTCTCACATTGTGGACTTCCCTTCCTTGGAGCTGGACGAGGAGCTGCAGTTCCGAGAGCGCCCGATTCGAATTCTTGCTCGTGAGACGAGAGAATTGCGGAATCGGGTTATACCTTATGTGAAGGTATTGTGGAGCCACCATGATGAGAGAGAGGCTACTTGGGAGCCCGAGTGTGACGCCCCACTTCCCAGGGGGTCACCCATCCTAGAACTACTCTAGCTCTAGCACGCTTAACTCTCATGTGCCTCTTGGATTTGCTACTATCCAAAATGCTATAGCCGGGGTTTAGAGATTTATCCTATTATATCATTTATATAGAGGACTAATCCAAATTCCGGGGGGTGTCACATTTCTTCCCCCCTTTAAGCCCTGACGTCCACGTCAGGCTCAAGCACACTCACAAGCACCAGGCGATGTGATGACCGTCTCGCTAGCCTTAGTCGACCTTGTGAGGAGCTTGCACTCCCTCACAACGGTCATTAGCCGGGGAGCCTCGCTCTACCCGCTATATAACTCTGGCTCAGCTGAGACTCATCTCACATTTCCGGCTGGTGACTGGCTCTGATACCAACTGTGACGCCCCACTTCCCAGGGGGTCACCCATCCTAGAACTACTCTAGCTCTAGCACGCTTAACTCTCATGTTCCTCTTGGATCTTGCTACTATCCAAAATGCTATAGCCGGGTTTAGAGATTTAGTCCTATTATATCATTTATATAGAGGACTAATCCAAATTCGGGCCACATTCCGGGGGTGTCACACCGAGGATGAGCTGAGGACTACCTACCCGCACTTATTTGAGACCCCCACGTGATGTTGGAGCTTTTTGGGTTTCGAGGACGAAAACCATTTGAAGGGGGGGAGAGTGTAGTGTACCGGTTTTTGGGTTGAGCTTTCTGACTCCACCCTAGCTTTCTGACTGAGGAAAGGCGTGAGCGCGTGTATTTTCGGTTTACAGCGGTGTTCGGGTGGTGTTCCGGGCGGCGGCGGAGGTGCCGGGGTCGAAAATGCTGCTGTGAGGTGAGGCCTGGCAGTGAAGTGGGTGGAGCTAATTAAGGGATTGGAAGGTAGAAATTAATTACTCCTTTAATTAATTTCTTCTTACACCTTAATTAGCTTTGGTGCTTGTATTTAATTAGCAGCCACCACCCCTTTGCCACCTCACTTTTTCTTTTTCCATAAGCAAGGCTCAGCTCAGCTTTGGGGTTTGGTCTGAAGCAGAGGAAATGAAGGAAGAAGAAGGAAGAGAAGGAGAGGTGTTCTTGTGCCGTTTTCGTCACCGCAAGGGCGTGGAGCCGAGCGTGGGCGCGGCGAGCATCGTGTAGGGTGGTGTGTTTTAATTATTTAATCATTTTATTTTTTGAATCGTGGGTTTTGGGCTCTCTCCTTGTCTTTCTTTTCTTTCTTTTTGCTGCTGGCGGCGATGGGACTTGTTGTCCGGTTCGGGCAGCGAGAGGCGTGGGAGCGGTCCGCTGCGTGGTCGGGTTGGGGGCGATGATTCGCAGGTGCCGCCGCTGCGCGGGCGCGCATGAGCTCTCGCGCGCAGCTGGCGCCCTGCTGCTGTTATTTGCAGCGAGCGCCAGGCCACCTGCAGCCTCGCCCTGGTGCCCCGCTATGGCAGGCGCGCGCGCAG